>BCJH01000014.1:204104-488268 GCA_001600275.1 Cutaneotrichosporon curvatum | reverse complement strand
CTTAGGGTCTGGGTCACGATGCGCGTTAGATCAAGGCTCTAGCTGCATTTCTGGTTGAGAACGATGGAAGTGCGTGAAAACCATGGACAAATATAATAGTTAAAGAAGATGACGGCAGAATGCCACCGCCTGAAGCTGAAATGCGACCGGGAGGTGCCGTGCAACCAGTGCATCCGGCGGGAGTGTACCGAGCTCTGTCCCAATAGTGTGCGGGTCAAGAAGGCGTGAGTGATGAGCATGGGCGGGCTGATAGAAGGTCGAAGGCGGATGAGAGCGACGTGGTTGGGGAGCTGAGGGATCGGCTGGCGACTATTGAGGGGTTACTCACCCAGATACCGGGGTTGCGGAGGGAGAGATCGCGGTCGCGGTCGCGGTCGAGGTCGAGATCGAGGGGGCGGCGGGAGCGTGAGAGGGAGAGGGAGCGGGATAGAGAGAGGGAAAGGGAGAGGGAGCGCGAGCGCGAGCGCGAAGGTCTGCGCGATGACCGCCTGCACGAGCATGAAGGCGCTATGCTGGGGCGGTATCGCCAGCGGGCGGAGTACGCTCCGAACCGGCGCTCGCTGTCGCCCGCCCAGAGGGCAATGGTGCACAACGGCTCGCCGAGGGCCGGGCCGTCGCGGTACGCTGCGGCTGCGGGCGTATCCCCGCTCGTGCATGGAGAGTACGCGCCCGAGCGGGGATATGACGCCTCACGCAGCAGGCAGAGGGAGACGCCAAGGGAGGCGCGAGGCGAGTCATCCCGGCCGCTGCGGCAGCCGACGCCGCGGCGCTTCTCGACCTTCGAGTACGGCACCGAGAGGGAAGCACCACCGCCTCTCCAGCAGGGGGATGAGAGCTACGGTACGCTTGTGATCGACCGGAGCGGGCGGAGCAAGTGGCTCGGTCCTACGGCTGGAACGGAGTGGCTCAAGAATGTAAGTCTGAGATTCTCCTATGCTGACTCGCAGCAAGAGATATCCGAGAACAGCACGCCGCGGCGGAGTAGGTCGCCCGAGCCGTCGAGCCCCGAGCCGCCGAAGGACTTTGGCTTCGGCGAGGAGTGCCTCTTCCCCTTCCCGTCGTGGGGGCCGCCGCCGACTATGGAGACGATTCTGTTCCACCTCCCGCCGCCGGAGGAGGCTGCGGTGCTCATGGACTCGTATTACGAGAACTATACTTGGAAGTGAGAGTGTGCGGTGACACCGCTAACAATAGTCACGACGTCGCGCCTCGCCGATTCGTGCAGCCCATCTTTGACCGCGCGTACGCCGTTGGAAGCAGCAAGGCCCCGCATCACCGCGTGCACCCGCAACAGCTTGGGCTGCTGTTTATCATCCTGGCAATGGGGGCGCTGTTCAACCCCGAGCTGCCGCCGCACGATCCAAGTGCAGAGCACCACCTCGCGGCGGCGCGGTGGTGCCTCGTACGAGGAGACTTTACGGGGAACAACACGATCGCAGGGCTCCAGTGCGTGGTCATCATGGCGCACTACCATCTCGAGACGGAGAAGGGGCGGAATGGCGACTCGGCGTGGCCGCTATGGGGCGTCGCCATGAGACTCGTCACCGCGATGGGAATGCACATTGACGGCAAGCGGTGGAATCTGCCCGACGAGGTGGCAGAGGAGCGCAGGCTGGTCTTCTGGGAGACCCAGACCATTGACGTCTTCCAGGTAAGGCGACGCACATCTTCGACTCTGACCCCAGGCGAACTGCTTCTCCCGCCCGAGCTCGCTGCGGCCAGAACACATTGACACCGCGTTCCCCGCCGACCAGCAGGCGAGCAAGTCCTTCCGCACGCTCAAGTTCGAGATGGGGAGGATATCCGGCGCGTGAGTCGCCCCATCAGCTAAGCTTACGCAGTGTGCTCGACCAAGCAATGGACGTCAGGCCAACCTCCTACTCATCCATCGAGACGCTCTACGACAGGCTCTGCTCCTTCGAGCGACACATCCCCTTCCACCTCCGCTGCAGGACCGCCCTCCTAGCCCTGCCCTCGATCTACGCCGACTCCGACTCTGCTACGCGCGACTCCCCCGAGATCTCTCGGCAGAACCTCCAACTCACATTCCAGCAGTTCACCCTCGCCCTGAATGTGTCCGAGAACATCCTCTTCCTCCAGCGGCCGTACTTTGTCCGCGCGCTGCAGGAGGCCCCGCAAGACCCCACCGGCTCGCGCTACGGCAAGTCCTACCTCGCCGTCGTCGAGCGGTGCAACGTCCTTATCGAGGTTGTCAGCGGCCTGTACGCCCTGTACCCGACGGTAACAGCCCGCCACTGGTTCTTCTGGTACCACCTCTTCACGGCCGCAGTCTGCGTCGGCACTCTGATCATCATCAACCCGGCCAACCCCCTTGCTGGGCTGGTTATGGGCCTCCTGGACCAGAGCATCAAGCTCTACTCCTCCGTCCTGAGGGACCATGCTATCCCCTCTCTGTTGCAGAATCACCAATGGCTCCTCCGCCTGCGGGCGCGTGCGATGTCCAAGCTTTCGAATGTGGAACCCGCACCACGACAGGACGATGACGAAACAAACCCCGACGCTGAGGTCGACGTCGAACTCCTCGGCTGGCGGACAAGGCTGATCGAGCGCGCGAGGGGTACGCACAAGGCCACTACTATACCAAAAGTGCCAACACCGACACACACTCCGCCCCTTCCTCTGCAGGGGACTGCGCCGAGCATCGACCAAGTCCTCCAACAGCACTTTGCAACCAGCGTGCCGGGGCATCACCCCGCGCCTGGAGTCGACATGTCAACCGACCTGTTCCTCCATCAGTTCTGGGACCCCATGACGCTGCTCGAGTCAAGGGAGGGCAACATCCCCAACACTGTGAGTTTGCGGTGCGGACGCGCTGATGGCAGAATGCAAACTGGTGGAACCAGTATGGTATCGATGGCGAGTTTCTAGTGCCTCCAAACATGCCGTTACGCTAAATGCGATGCATGGGTTGTCTAGATGAAGGAAGATTATTAGAGGGCACCGACCGCCCATGCAGTCTTCACAAGGCGGACATTCGCCCATACAGTCAGCGCCGCGACTGATCCAGTCAGGAAGAGGGCATGCCCCCACTTGAGGGCCGGGTGGCTAGCGATAGCCGACGGGACGATTGGGGCGAAGATCGTCAACCCTGCAATGACGATTGTGATCTGGTGTCAGCGCGGGTACGTTCCCAACTCACCCATTGGTGTGCGCGCAGGGCAAGGTTCGGTGCGTCTCGCTTCGCGCCGATCAACCAGCTCCAGCCGAGCATGAACGCGCCTGCCAGGGGGAGTAGCGTTGGGGGTATCTTGGAGAAGAGGCTGTTGTCAGCTGGGAAACCCACGAGACGCACTTGATCGCGGCGACATGCTGCGCTTGCACTGCTACAGCCCACTCGTCATCGTCGCGGCGGAGGCAGGACACAAAGGCAAGTGGGAGAAGCGGCAGCACCGCGTCCGCGGGCCAGAGGGCGAGAGCTCCGGACGTTGCGGCCAGTGCGATGGGGAGCAACCGAGCCGTGGCGGGTATAGAGGCAGGCGTGACTGGCTCATTCGGTTTCGGGCGGAGCGCAGTTGAGGCCTTCAGAGTAAGATATGTCGAGGGTGCAAGAGCAGCAACCTGGCGTCAGTTCAGTCTGTGGAAGCACGAACAGAGATGCTGTTCCGGATTGACATGAGTGAGGTTGCAGCGTGCATTGCAGCTTTGAAGCCTTGAGGTGTAACGAGGCTTTTGACAACCGCGAAGAGCGCTCTAGCGCGATCACGCAGAGGGGCAGGACTCGATGCCTCGAGCAGCGCAATCGCAAAGGCAGCAGACACGGCCAGTCGCGCAAAGTATCCCGAACTGGCGTCAGCTTATCCGGGATAAGTTGACTCACCCTTTCTTGCCCAGCCATAACCGCTTGCCTACAGCGTACACTGCAAAGGCTGGGACGTAGGCTGTAGCATAGCGACCGACCCAGACCGCAGCAGCCAGCAGTGCAGCGGCAATCCCATCGTGCCCGCTACATGTCGCGACCAGCGCCCACGCGGCCAGACCCAGTCCAGCGCGGACGGGTAGAACCGCCACATCGCTAATGACCAGGATGGGCGCGAGTGCCAAGTACACCACAGCTGCGACTCGCGTGCGTACCGTACGCCCCTCGCGCCAGCCCTCCATCGTCACCCATGCGATAGCGGCAGACCACAGCAGCAAGGCGAGGAGGACACGGGTGATCAGAATGACGCCGGCTGCACGCGCGCCTGGCCATGCTGGGTCGACGGTCGCAGCGCTTTCGACACCCAGTGCAGAGCACAGCAGCGGAACGAACGGCCGCAACATCGGAGCGACGCCCTTCGTATCCGGGCAGTGACTGGCCAGCCGAGCAACCTTTCGTGCGATATTCGCCCTGGCCGACCCATCGAAAGCTGAGATAAGCGGTGAATGCCAAGCCAAACTCACAAAGCACCACGGCTGACAACACAACCCGCACAGCAAGACACGCAGCCATCGTTGCAGCGATGACACCCTTCCCCGCCATGTTCTTGTTCGCAAACTTGGCCAGCCTTCGTACTGGCGCATCGTGTGCTGCTTCACGCGCGCGCACACGGCGCCAGCGCTCCTCGTTGCGCGCCCTGCGCCTCCGCTTCTCCCTCTCTTTCGAGTCGTTATCTGGCTTTTCCATGTGGCCGGGGATCGGAGAGCCGGGATACGGGCTCGGCGAGGGGGAGAAGTTCCTCGGCGGCTGAATGGACGCGACGGACGCGTCCCGTTGGCTGATAGAGGAGAGATTTGAATACGTCCGTTGCCTCAAGGAGTGGTGGGCTGGCCGCAGCGGAGCGTGATTGTGGTTGTTGTGGTTGTTCGCATTACCGTAGTAGGGCGATGCAGTGCCGGAGACGACTGATCCTGCTGCACTGAACGAGGGGTAGGAGGGGTACGCTACTGAGCCGAACGATGTGTGCGACGCAAACGTGCTATACGAGGCCATTGAGTCGCGGTCGGTGCCGTCGTCGCTGGAGTTAGCGGTGCAGGACGTACACGCCTCACCTCAAGGCCTGAGCTGCTCGATGCGCTCTGTGCTCGCGGTACGACCGGCGAGACATGGTGACGGCTTGCTTGGGGCGAGAGAGGAGAAAGATGTCAGTGAGAGATGGTCGATTCGCTCGAAGGCGATATCAAAGACGTTCCGGCACACAACAACCGGGTCCTGGACATCCGGCCATCCGGTGTTTACAAGAATGATTTGCATGTTTCCTATGGACACTGTTGCATAATGCAATGCTTGGGTTGGACGGCATATGGCCGTTGAGAGGAAAGATAAGAGATGCGATGCCAGGGTGGGGGGGGAATGGTATAGTAGTGAGGAGTGTGCAAGGGTATGTGCTTTTGAGAGCAGCTGTTGTAAAAGACAGCCGTAGGACCACGTCGACGCCGGCGCACAGCAAGTGCAAGCGCCCCCGACCGACGTCCGGGGGGTTGCTACGCAACACGATGGGCAGCGTCCGCGGGTCTCAGCAGTGACATCGACTGCCAGAATAGTGTTTCTGCGGACCTGGATATCAGCTAGGCCGAAGCAAGGAGCTTACCAGCTTTAGTCCAGGATGCGCCAGGCTCATCCGCCACTTTGGGATCGGCACGCGACAGCAAGCCAGGCTGCTTGGCAAGCATCTCCAGAAGTATGCTCTCAGAAAGCGAGCTCTGACCCGGGAAACCGTACTTGCGTTGGAAGGGAGCGATGAATTGGTCATACGCTTGGCGGACACGGGCGATGTTATAGCCACTGTCGTGCAGGATGCCCCCGAGAATGGCCTGCAGACTGGTGGCAAGGAGCTCGTTGTCTGGGAAGGACAAACAGCTGAACGGACGCTGTAGATCCACAGCGGTGTCTTTGGAGGCGGCAGCGACGATAGATTCCATCTGCGGGCAGAACTTCTTCTTGAGGTACGTTTCCGTGTCGTCGTCGTTGAATTCCATGCAACCAAAGTATTCACATGTGGCGAGGAAAGCAGAACGCATGGGCTGCGAGTTAGCGGCAGCAAGCAGCCAACTTACGCTAGACACATGTAGAGTGTGAACATCAGCCAGGCGCTCGACAGGCATGTCCGGGTAGGCCGCGAGAAGCGTGTCAGCAGTCACTGTTGTCAGCTGCTAGTGGTGTAAAAGTAGACTCACAGTATTCCAGCAGCGGCTCCCCAAGGGCGGCATAGTGGTCGAACTGCCCGCGCAAATCGTTGTCAGGTGGCAGCCTCATAATGACCTCTCCCTTATCAATGTCTTCAAACTCATAGTCCAATACGTCGATCTCGAACGGATTGCAATCGCTGCTCGCCTGCGAGCCTTTGCATTCGGGGGTGAGAACGTCCCACGAGGTCAAAGGTAGCTTGAACCCCAGGGAGACCATCGCGTCAAATGCAGCGGGAACGCTGTTGCCAGTTGAGAGGTACGCTGCCCCTACCAGGGCGGCAGAAACGTCGTACAGAACCTACGGTCAGAAGCGTCAGATTGTAGCTTACCTGGTCGCTCATTGTCCTCTCTGCGGGGGAGGGGACTGCAGTGCCGTCATCGTAGACCCATTTGTTCGGTGCCCAGTTCTCAAGGTCCAGCTTTGCGGAGCGGATGAAGGGCGCGACCTCAGTCCGGACACTGTCTGGAAGGGCTAGCGCCTGATTAACGGCCGCCTCAAGGTCATCTGTCGGAGAGTCTTGGTCACCATGTCCGACTGCCTTGTCCCCAGTTGCAGTTGCCTTGTGGAAAGCTGCCACAGTCGCAACTAGCTTCATCACCATGGCTCCAACCCAGGCCAGACGTCCATAGTTGTCCGCTCCAAGCTGGGGTGCTCGGATGGCCGAGCGAGCGAGCTTGGCGTCCAGGCTTCCCCCGAACAACGCAGAGGACAGTTCCGCGGCGAGCAGATGCTCATCAAGTGCTGACAATATCCGGGGGAGGAGGACTGCTGTCCTGAACACACTGGAACGCAGCATATTCAGCTTAAGCAGTTCTGGCACGAGAAAGAGCTCCTCCGATGTGGTAGTGATGTTGCGGTCATTGTGCTTTGCCCCATACGCAATATGACCCGTGACGATCGTCTGGTTTGGGCTCTTCAGAATGGGGACGCTGCCCCCGGCCGTGTTGACCTCAAGGATCGTTCGACTGCGATCACTGGGATATGGAGAGTCCGGACGCAGTTTGATTCGCAAGCGACTGCCGTAATACTTGGTGCCGAACTCTTCAGGCTCTTGTAGAACCGCCTCCTGAAGCCGCATCTTGTCCACACGCGTCGCGTCCAGATTTTGAAGAGGACCGCCTTCTGCCAGTCGGAGGTCATCCCAGCAGACTCGCCTATCGGGCTCGCTCCCCGCCGCAGGGTTGACCCGGAAGAGAGGCATGACGAGCCATTCGCAGTCCTCAAATCTGCAGTCAAGCGGAGAGCTCATCACTGCCCGCATGCACAGACGCGTCCACTCAAAGGCCATGTCCAGCTCCGCATAATCAGCCCCCATTTGGTATGGATTTGACGGGCCGAGGACAGCCCGGACAGTGACACCGCCCTCCTCGAATTGGAGGTTGACCGCCTCGCTGAAGGGTAGTGGCTTGCTAGTGACGAGGAGTAACGCCCTGCACTCCGGACGCTGCTCGACGGGGCCCTCAAAGTCCACAGTCAGAACTGCTCCAAAGGCGTTCTCAGAGATTGGCGTACCGTCCCAGAAAGCAGGGCGTTTGCAAGGATATGACGATATGCGATCGGGATTGGAAGCCTGCGCAAGGCTACTGTCGCTGATCTTGCTGGGTCCTGCGCGGCTCTCGTCATCCTTCCTAGTTGCACCTGATGAGACGGGCTTGACCCTCGCGGCTTCTGAGCTCCCCACCGGTGTGGCCAGCCTCTGTATTGCGTTGGTGGATGACGGTTTGGAACCAGCGTCCACGCGAACACTGGTCGAGCCGTTTTGAGATCCTGACGCTATGTTGCTAGTCGCGACGCGCCTGTCGGCCTGTCTCGCCTCCGGAGCTCCTAAAATCCTACTGGTAACCTGATGGATCATCTTGACAGCCCCAGGCGGAGGGGTAGGATTACTGGCATGCTTGGGCGTGGGAACGAGGTTGTCGTCGATCTCGCCAGCAGCATGAAGGAGTAGGATAGCGTTATACGCTGCATCGCGCTTGGCAGCCTGCTCGTTCGCGTGTGTTTGTGAACTCCAGACGTCGCCGATGGGCGAGTTAAATGGCAGTGACAAGGTACATGATGACTTGCCGTCAGCACCCTTGCTGAAGTGAAACTGCATCATGCCGGCGCCTTGGGGCTTGTTGCGCAGCCAGCCTTGGTAGCCTTGGAGCAGGACGATGGCATCTTTGGGCGTCAACGTGGGGAAGCGCGACGGGTGGGTGGGGGTCAAGGAGTGCAACTTCTCCACCCTGGGTGTCGTGGTGGCCGCGGGGGGCGACCACTTCGCCTTCTTGTGCACAGAGGCATCTGCGGTGGGCGGACTGGGCCGCTTGGGCATAGTCAGCGGGTGCGACCTTCTGGTGTGAAGAGATGAGTGGATGAGAGAAAGTTGATTGGTGACGAAGGGGCGATGACCGACTAACCGCAAAGTTATCGGTCGGTGTCTAACCTTCGTCGCCGCCGCACAGGGCGCTGTGCCCTAGCATGACGATAGGCATCGCATCTAGTCGAAGTACGCGACTCCAAGCCGCGGATCGAGAGCTGATGTGACAGAGAGTACGAACAAGCAGCGAAACGGTCAGTGCTCCAAAGTAAGATCGCCAGCCGGAACTCTCATAGACCACCTCCACCGGCCGACCTCTTCACTCCACCTGTGTGTACAGATGCATGCAATGCCGCAGCTAGCCCAACTCCCACTCTATCTATACGCCTAATCGTCATCCCAGTGCCCCTGCTGCTTGGGGGGCGCGATACCAGCCGCCTTTGCCACGATGATCGAGTCGACCCGCAGCACAGAGATGGCAGCCTCGGTCGCGAGCTTGATCGCCCAGTCCTTGGCGGCGTACGCGTCGAGGATGGGACGCTTGTTGTCAGCCGTCCTGATAACTGCAGGTGGCTTCTCGGCGTCGATGTCAACACCAGCATCTGTCTCCCCGGCGTTGTGCGCGGCATACAATGCTGAAATGACGTCTTCGGCAGGGAGACCGGCGTTCTCGGCCAATGTGCGGGGCACGACCTCCATAGCTTCAGCCCAGCGCTTGATGGCGTGCTGAGAGAGACCAGGGGTGACGGCTCCGTACTCGCCCACACGAGCTGCGAGCTCGATCTCGGATGCTCCGGCACCGGGCACAAGGCGACCATCGCGCAGCAGGATGCGGACGTTGTTGACTCCGTCGTCGATCGAACGCTCGAGGTCGTCGAGGTGGTTGACGGTGGCGCCACGCAGAACGATGGTAGCCGTTCTTGTGCGCTCACCCTCATCTTGCCTGAACACGGTCACACGGTCTCCACCAATCTCCACAGTCTCGAAGTGGTCAATGAAACCGGCCTCCTCGGGGGTTGGCGCACCAAGACGCGCCAGCGGGGTAGCACCGAACACGCGGCACAGGCGACGCAGGTCGAACTTGGACAGCACCTTGACGACAGCAATGTCCATGCGGTTGAGGTAGTGCAGCGCAAGGTCTCCGACACCGCTTCCGGCAATGACAAGTTTGACACCAGAGTCGGCAATCTCCCTCAAGTAGCCCTCGAGCTGCTTCTCCTCGCCGCGAGAGAACTCGAGAAGCTCCTCCGCCTTCTTGAGCAGGACTGTGCCCTTGGTCTCAGTCTGCGAAATGTCGATACCGCTTGTGAACACCGCGACCTTAGCCTTGGTGGCGCTCTTGACGGTTCCCTCCGCCTCGCGAGGGAAGACCATACCGCGGATGACGCGAGACTGGTCCAGAGAGCCTCCGAGGATCTTGACAACACGGACAGAGTCGACGTTAAAGTCGCGGACGTTCTTCGGCATGACGGTGAGAGCAGCCTCTGCAACCAACTCGGACAGGAAACCCTCGTTACCTGGCTGCTTGGAGGCCAGAGATGGGGCAACGGCGTGAGCGAGCAGCTCGGGTGGAGGGATAGGGTTGTTCTCGAGACGCTTGCAAACCAGCTCTGAAGGTTAGCAGTGGTTCTTCAACTGGACTCACTCTCGAGCTCCTCGCGTCCGCGAACCAGCGCCATCTCGTAACCCTGTATCACCTCGCTGGGGTGCAATCCCATGGTGAGCAGGTGCTCCGAACGCTTCAGCAGCTCGCCAGCAAGGATCAGGACGAGATTTGTTGCGTCGCCCATCTCGGTCTCCTGCGAAGTGCTTGCCATGACGAGAAGCTTGGCGGCAGGGTGCGCAACCTCGATCTCGCGAATGATAGTCGCCGCATCGGAGGTCACAAAGAGACGGCCGAGGTGGTTGATAATGAGCTTGTTGCGGCCTGGGGTCAGCAATGCATCCCGAGATGGTTGCAGAGTGGAACGCTCCTCGGCGCCCTAGGGCACCGCGCATATGCGTCATCCACTGCTTGATGATCTCACCATTTGGTCCAAACGACGTGCGAACGATCTCGCTGAGCTCGTTGACAGCTTGGATGTTGCGAAGAACAGCCTCCTCAAGTCCAGAGAGGTGCTGCATTGTTAGTTCTGGCTGGTCATGTACACAGTCCTCCAGCGCGTCCACGACCAGTTGCTAGCAGTCGGACGCGCTTGGGCCACAGCTCTCTCACCTTGTAACCCGCCTGCAAGTCAGCTCTACTCGCACAGCACTCGGCAAGACAGCCCTCCATCCGCCTGGCCCAGCCTACTCACCTTGAAGAGGTCTGGTCCTCCAGCCTTTGGCACCTTGAGCGACATGGCTAGATCTG
Organism: Cutaneotrichosporon curvatum; assembly: GCA_001600275.1. NCBI lineage: Eukaryota > Fungi > Basidiomycota > Tremellomycetes > Trichosporonales > Trichosporonaceae > Cutaneotrichosporon > Cutaneotrichosporon curvatum. The sequence continues at coordinate 477,489 of BCJH01000014.1, read as the reverse complement.
GAGTTTTGGATATATGGATGCTCGTGGAAGATCGAAGTTGTACTTCTCGACGACGCGCACCGTGGCTCTGGCGTCACGTGGCAAAGTGCCACACTCGGCTTTCCGGCGGCATTGATCCGTCAGACTGGGGGAGTGACCCCTCAGGTGGGTCCCGGCCAGATTTGGGTGGCGATGTCGACAAAGCATGCTGCAGGCTACCGCTTCCAGGCATATGAGTAGATCACGTATATGTTCTGTACTCCAGACGAGAAGAGGCAGCGGGTTGCAGGTTAGCTGTCGCTGGCGAACAGGAGATCGGGAGTTGGCCAGGTTCTCCTATGAGCGCGTCACCACTTCGTTGGACGTGGTGGATGAAGACATGAGGCATTCGGCAGCAGTCGGACTAGCGCTCGTGAGCGTGACAGCGGGCTGCACTGGCTGCGCATCGCTTTGCAGTATGGAGTTGTCGCAGCTGGAGCGCGAATGTGTGACGCTGACGATATGTATCGCAGATCTGGAGTAGTTGACAAGCACAAGCGAGGCTATGCATATGCGGTACTAAGCTTTCGGTGATCTGAAGTCGTGTTCTTCAACGCGACTCCAGACACTCCAGACAGGTTTCGGGAAATCTCATCGGCGCATCGATTCAGAGCTGGCGGTGTGCAAACAGCTCCTTGCGTAGACAATGGCTTTTGGACGAGGAGGAACCGAGCAATCGACATCGTAAACTCGCCATGCAGTCGCTATCATACATCGGCCACGTCATAGCAGGCGAGGGACGCGACAAGGGCAATACCGCGGTACCGGTCCAGCTTCCCGTCTTCGTCTCATCTGGCTGCCGTAATATGGAAGACAGGCGGGAAGCACACACAGCAAGACCGACTCTTTGCTATTCTCATATGCACATCCGTCCCGTAGGCACGCGCGCATGTGTCCAGCAGCATCGTCAGAGCAGAGACAGCAGCGCTGGGTATTGCTGCCTTGCATTGTGGCCACTGAAAGCTGGAACAAGCGTGCCTACCCCTTGGAGCGCGACGTCCATGCCAGCGAGCTTCCATGCAAAGATGAGGAGTCGTCCATCTCTGTAGCTCATCATAACACATCACGCGCATCACGCATCATCCTCTCGTCGGCAGCAATCACCAGCTTGCTGGTATAAGCCGAACTCACTGACATCCACCCACCACATCATATCTGTCGCGCCGACGCGCCACCTACCTCCACTTTTGAGATCGCCAGATAATACCCCGGCAATCGCCAAGAATTGTGTCTGCAACGGCCACGATTCACCACCTCTCAACGTCCATCTAGTCGGCAGTCACTCCCCCCGTCCACCGCCTCGCCAGCTATGCCGGGTCTGGCACTACCGCTACGGCGCCTCATGCGCTCGCGCATCGCCGTCGGGTTATGCCTGATCCTGCCCCTGCTCGTTCTCCACTTTGGAATGAGTGGCTCAGGCTGGAGCCTGCACATTCCGCTCCTCCCGCAACCCGACAAGCCAGGCAGTCGTGTCCAGTCAGCACACAAGCATGGCAGCGCGGGCGGGCACGGCCACAACCGTCCGCAGAAGCAGAAGGGAAGAAGCCACACGTTCAACCCGAACGGCATCCTCGAGCCGAATCCAAAGGGTCAGCACCCTATCTATGACTTGATCGAGCGTAGCCATGGCGCATGGCAGGAAAAGCTCGATGGCGCAAGTAAAACGCTTGCGGAGGCAGTGAACGAGTACCGCAAGAGGTATAACCGTGCGCCGCCCAAGGGCTTCGACAGGTGGTGGGCGTGGGCGGCCGACAATAACGTCCAGCTGCCAGACGAGTACGACCAGATCGTAAGTAGTGGCGTGGTCCTTGAAGGGCTTGCCTGGCGGCAGCGACAGTGCTGATAGTAGTATCGCGACCTGGAGCCGTTTTGGGCCATGACACCGGCCGCACTGAGGGCAGCACAGAAGAAAGCATCTGCCATGGAAGGCATGTACACCATTTCCTGCAAAGCAGAGGGCGACCGGGGCATGAAGTGCTCAGTGTCCCTCGCGTCTCCGGGGAAACACAACGATCACCTCGCGATCATGGAGGAGCGTGCGGCTGCACAGCTATCCCTACTCGAGAGCATCCAAATCGCGCTGGAACCTGTCGAGGCGGTGTTCTGGTCGCACGACGGTCCGTGGCAGTTCGTGGGGCACGACTATGTGAGTACTCAGCTTTTTCCCTCGCTGACAAGCAGATAGCAATTCTGCAGGAGGCAGCAGCCCTGGGACAGTACTACAACCCTGCGGATGCGATCCCCATCGACATGACGCATCTGGGCTGGGCGTCGGCCTGCGCACCGCATCAGCCCTTGCGCGCGAACTACAACATCTCCATCATGCCCGACGTGGAGAAGATCTGGTCCAGCCCCCACAAGTTTGTGTGGGACCACAAGGCGGCAATGGACCCATGCACCAACCCGACAATCGTACACCTCATCGGCTTCCTCCTCGCCTTTGGGAAGGGCCCCGAACCGTACAAGGACATCTACCCAACCTTGACAATGTGCAAGACCATGCTGCACAGCGACGTGCTGGCCGTCAGTGCCGAGTGGTGGACAGAGGAGGTGGGCGACGACCCCGAGTGGGACGACAAGAAGTGGGACAAGCTCCTGTGGCGTGGCAAGACCACTGGCATCCTGTACGACAGCGACATATCGCAGTGGAGTACGTCTTCGCTCTTGCACTTTAGCTGACATGGCAGATCTGACCCAGCGCGTCAACCTCGTCTCCCATGCCAACGCGGAGACTGGCTCGCTACCGGTGTATCCGCTAACAGGGCCAGGGGAGCCAGTAGGCAAGCCTGTCGACCGCTCATACTCTGGTCTGAACAAGAATCTGCTGGACGTTGCCTTCGTCGAAACACCAATCCAGTGCGCCCCGAAGGACTGCGCGACCCTCCAGGAGGACTACAGGTGGGAGGAGCGCATGAACTGGGCAGATGCGAACGAGTACGTCGGTGCTGTGAGCGTGCTAACGCAAGGTACAAGTACCTCCTCGACGTGGACGGCAACGGCTGGTCTGCGCGTTTCAAACGTCTGCTGAGCACCAACTCTGTCGTGCTCAAGTCGACGATCTTCCCCGAGTGGTTCACGGACCACATCCAGCCATGGGTGCACTACGTGCCACTCAAGCCTGACCTGACGGACCTGTACGATGTCATGACATTCTTCCAGGACGGGCATGATGAGCTGGCCAAGCGCATCGCAAAGGACAGCAAGGAGTGGAGCAAGCAGTTCTGGCGCAAGGAGGACATGATGGCGTACCAGTTCAGGTGGGTCAGGGTGAAGCAATCATACTGACGATAGGTTGTTCCTCGAGCTGTCCCGCTTGACGGCGGCGGACCGGGATGAGGCGAGCTACCACGCATTGGGGAGCGAGCTCGAGAGTGAGGAGGATTTGTCGTGGTTGCAGTGATGGGTTGGGACGCATCTGTTATCCGGATTTTGCATCTAGTGAGGAACATGTTGTCAAATAGATACATAGAGTGTACGAATCATACAGGACATGGACCCATGATTATGGCAGAGGTCTCGTTCAGAAGCACCAAGTAGTCACGTTTGACTTTTGCCTCTCCAAGTCGCCGGTGGTGTGGTGCACCGACGAGATGAGGAGCAGCCTCTGGTCCTCGATCATAACGCCCTCAGTGTCGGAGGGGGCGAGGCGCGTGACGGTGCGATAGGGGAGGCGGGATACTACTGGCTCGTCGAACGAACTGTCCAGCGGATCGATAAGTGTCGGCTCGGTGACCAATTCGACTAAGCAGGCGTTGTCGCAGTGCTCCGCGACCTCTTCCGCTAGCGGCTCAACAACACGGCGAAGGTACACCCCGTCCTCGTACAACGCCGTCCAGGGCGGAGACGGGTCGTCCTGCTCGTCGGGCTGCCCACCCAACCAGTCAAAGACCGTCCCAGCATCCTTGTCCTGTGGAGGATCCACGGCCATCGGAGAGTCGTCACTCTCAGCCACAAACTGCAGAGCCTTCTTCGCGTCCTCCACGTCCGCACTCCGGATAGCGTTCTTCATCTGCGCTCGCTCCCGCGCAACAGAGTAGGGGTTGAAATCGTGCACCATCACCTCTGTGCGCTGCACGACCCCTCCCTCATTGCGGTACCGCTCGATGCTGGCGTACCGGTACCCAGAGCACGAGCACACCCATAATCTCCTCCGCATGGTCGGGTCCATGATGCGAGTGTGTTCCTCTCCCCACTCCTTCCATGTTAATACACGCGGCACCGGCTCCGCAGGGCCTTCGGATGCCTCCCATATCGCTTGCCGTGCTGCTTCACCCTCTTCTGCCATGTCCACGAGGGTCTCTCGCAGCAAGAAAATCTCGTACCTCTCAGGGATGCCGATATTGATCGGCTGGAAGGGAATGTATTCGTCTAGCTGCAGCTCGATGACTAGCAACCCGCTGCGGGGATCTAGTCCGAATGGCTTGTGAGCCAGACCAGTGTGGCTGGGCGGGAACGCCGGGTCTGGCCGCATGTGGAACTGGTGCACGAGTTTCTGCGTGATCCCAGGCAGCAAAAGTCGAGTGATCAAGCACCCTCGTGGAGTGTCGAGGTCCTCATCATCACGAAGCAGCGGTTGTTGCACGAGCTTCTGTTCCCGCTGCGCGAACGAGTATATGTCGATACTGGGGCGAGTGGCTACGCGTTCCGGGTGGCCCAAGATCGCAGCTGCGCCGAGGTGCTCCATGTTGCGGGACTGGTACGTTGTTGTGCCTGGCATAGCGAGTGCGACAGTAGTAGGCGACAGCATTGCCAGAGTACACCGCGCTAGTGTGCGACCAATGTTGACGCGGCCCAGTACGTTTCCTGTCTTCCAATTCCATGCGACCATCTCCTCATACGCCAGGGCATGGTCACCAGACCGCAGGTCTGTCACAGCGACAAGGGCGACCATCGTGTCTCCCATGACCTGTATGAGCTGTTGAGCAACGTAATGAACAGGCAGCGCCGGCGGGAAGTCCAGTGCGGGCAGCTTCGCCAACGGGTGGGGCTTGAACGTCGACATGGTTAGCAAGTGGTATTTGAACACTGGAGGCGGTCTATCTCGCGACAGCGCAGACGGCCTGCCATCAGTCACACATCACAAGAGTGACTCACCTATGCTCTGCCACCACGATCAGGTCTTGCGTCGGATCCATAGTCAGATCTGCAATCTCGAAGTTCATCGTGACCTCCTTGCATGGGATAATGGGATCATCCAGGTCTGGATCAGTAGCCGACGGCAGAGGAATAAGCCGAATTTGTTTTGGCTGATGTCAGCGACTGTATGCACAAGCACTCTCACCCTCGAGCCCCAGACTTCAAAGTCTTGGCCCATGCAGAGGAGGTAGATGCCTTCTTGCAGCTCGTAGACTCCAGCTGCCCCCGTCGTGCGGAAGGTCCGCACCTGCCTCGGAGTGAGGGTATCCCACGCTGCCTCCCGCTTCGCGAGGAGCTCCGCCCTCTCAGCCACGGAGAGATGGGACACGTCCTGCCGTGTTGATGGAGGTTGCTTGGGCCATGGTGGGAAACGCACAGAGGGGATCGACTGCCGCAGCTTCCCCGTATGTGGAGAGCGCAAGCTGTCACTCGTCTGTCGCTCCGTAGACTCGGCGCTTGGCGCGGCTTCCTCCTGCTTCGGGTGGTTCGGCTCATCGACACAACCCGCCATAGTGAGCGCCCGCTCGTAGCGTACTCTCGGGGTATCGGTACATGCTTTAAGAATACGGCTTGCCTGAAATCAGTAACTCGTTAAACCCGAACGCACCCTCGCAGCCATGGCCTGATCTCGAGGAGAGAGGAAGCTGAGGATCTTGACGAGGATCTCCTCCGGTGTCCTCAGGAGCGGCGATGGCGGCGCCAGCGATGAGCCTGCCATGGCCGCGTTCGGATCCGATGCCAACATTGCGAGCGTCGGGTAGTACTTCTTTTAGACTGAAGCCAACGTCGCAGGAATAGTGAAGAGAGTGTAGGCAAACGTCTATTCTTTGGAGTTGGACGTGGCAAGACTCCCTTTCAACCCGACGTCACTCACTACTAGCGATTTCCACTCGGCAATCAACCCTGTCATAATGCTACACGTGGGTATTAGCCAGAAATCGTAATCACATCGATAGACCATCCTAAGCCAGTGTCGAGCAATACCGCCACCCAACACCTCAATATCCATCCATCACCGCTCACGTCCTCACCGTCACCATCAAAATGAGCGGAGCACCAAAACGCTCGACGGTGTACGTCGCCGGCCTCCCCACCGCAGTGAACGAGGACCAGCTGCTGGAGACGTTCGTCACGTTCGGCGACATCCTGGAGATCAGCATGCCGACAGAGCAACACGAGCGTGAGTACTCGCTTCCATCTTTAGCTAACAGCAGCATCCAAACACAGGGGGTACGCGTTCATCACCTTTGCCGAGGCCGCGGATGCGCAGGAGGCGATTGACAACTACGACCTGAACGAGCTGCCAGCATATCGCGGGCAGGGCAAGTTCTTGAAGTGCTCGTTGGCGCAGCCGAACAAGTTTGGAGGGGACGGTACCGGCAGGCAGGACAAGGCTCGTGAGTCACGACTAAGGAAGGATTGTAGCTGACAATAGTCTGGGAGTCCGAGGAGTGGATCAAGGAGCATGGGCAGGCAAAGGATACGGATCTGGCGATGCAGAACGGAGACGAATAGAGGACTATAGAGGGCATCATGTATCATTAGCAGCGCGAGGTTCTAGCTCTCGCCAGACAGATGGGTGTCATATTGAGTATACGAGGTAAATCATTACAGTAGGGCATTAGGGAAGTGCGGCGGGATCAGCTATTAGCTTAGATATTAGAAACTTGCCACGTGGCGTTTGGGTGACTCAGGCACCAACACTGCAAGCTACCTGTGGCACCACAGATCCGTCGTCTGCAACTCATCAAAGTCACGAAGTCACGATTGATCTCTATCTCTTCTGCATCGTGCTACTTCTCACGGAAGAGTAACTCGGAGGTAGGGCACTTCACAATCCTCTCCATCAGCCCCGTCCGCCATAACCTCGACAATGAGGCTCTTCTGCCACGAAGGGATGGGCTTCTTGCTGACCTCCTCGATGACTTCAGAGATTCGCTTGGGCAGACGCTCGGCCGCCTTCTTGGGTGGCGTAAACGCCGACCACAGCATAGAGACACCCTGCGACACCATCTGCAAGTCGAGCTGCTGGTCTGCGAACCAATCGATGATCTCCTGCAGTGTGGGGTCACCGTTGATCTCGAAGCGGTCCCACAGGGTCCAGTCCTTGCCGTTATACTGCTGCTTGGCGGCAGCGATGGGCTCAGAGAAGCCAAAGAACGGCAGCGCAAGGTTGACGAAGCCGTTCTTGTACTGCTCAATGTCGTCCTTGCCGTCGATGATCTTGTACAGCTCCAGGCAGACGAGGCCGACTGCGAGGGCGGTGGTCGTCGCAATGGCGGGGATGATCTTGCCGGCGATGAACTTTGTCTTGTGGCGGTCGCACTCGGTGATCGAGTAGTTGCGAGCACGGAGGTTGGACGCCGCGTTGATAAAGTCGATGTGGTGGTTGGAGTCGTTGTCCTTCTCAAAGTTGACAGGCTGGAGGCGGAAGCCGGCCAGCGATGATGGCGAGGGCAGAGACGCAACAATCTTGTCCAAGTCCTCGGCTGCGGGTCAGTGGGAGAGCTATAACGCATTACTCACAGTCATCGGGCGTCTCGTTCACCGGCTCGTTCTCGTTCACCTGGATCTTGACACCGCTCTTGGGCACAAACTTGGGCACCTCGAACTGCTCGAGCGCCTTGCGGAACACCTCGGGGTCGTTGTCACCCTTGAGGCCGTAGTTGTACGCGTGCAGGTTGGCAGCGGCCACGACGTACTGCTGGTGGAGGGGGTCGTCGAGGTCGAAGTTGAGCGGGTCAGGGGCACGCTTGGGGCCCGACCAGAAGGCAGTGCCGTTCGAGTTGATCAGGTCCTTGGGGAGGTTGAAGAGGAGCTGGCTGATTTCGTTGACGTAGTTGTTCTCGAACTGCAGGCGGGCCCACTGGATGCACTCGGCGAACGTCGTCGGCCTGTCAACGAGGAAGCGCTCGATCTCCTTGAGCTGCTCGTGGTGCTGGCCCGAGCTCTTGAGCGTCGTCTCGACAAAGTTGGGCTGCGAGAGGTAGAGGTTGACAGTGGTGGCAGGGTTGACAAACTGCGAGTCAAACGCCTCACGTGCCCATTGGATGGTGTGCTCGATGGCGTTGGGGAAGTTCTTCACCGTGCAGGAAGGGATGGACTTCTCAGGAGGGTCCTGGGACGACGAGTACGACTCGGTGATGAACGGGAGCACGACCTGCGTGTTGGCCTTGGTACCCAGGGTGCCCGACTCGAGCAGGGGCTTCTGGTAGAAGACACAGCGGCGGTCCATATATTGGCGAGCCATGACGTTGTCGAGAGCGTTAGTGACGCAGTCAACCTTGGAGAAGAACTCGTCGCTGAACGTCTGCTCCGTCTCGGGGCCGACACGCTCCTGGAGAGCAGTGATCTTGCCCTTGAGGTCGGGGTTCATCTCGGCCACGGCAGAGGCAGCGCTTTCAGCCTTGAACTTGCCAACATCCTTGGCGCGGAACAGGAACTGGCGGTTGAGGTTGGACTTCTCGATAGTGTCGAGGTCGGTAACAATGATAGATCCCTCGGGTGCTGTTCCCAAGCCCATCATGCTCCAGTTCTTCAGCATCTCACATCCGATAGCACCAGACCCAACAAGGAACTGCCTGTTCGACGCGATCTTGTTCTGGAACTTTTTGCCCAGCACAGCGACCTGGCCATCGTACCGCGAGCCGGAGGGCTGGCAGTCCTCCTCAGTCGGGGTCTCGGTAGGGAGCGACTCGAGCGAGTCAAAGTACATGCTCTGCTGCATGGGGTGGAACTTGGCAGAGACCGCCTTGAGCACCTCCTGGGCGACGAAGCCTCCAAAGACGGCCACCATGGGGGAAAGGTCACCAGTGGCCTGGAACGAGAGCGCCTCGAGGACCTTCTCGTCCAGCTCGGTCTCGGACGCGGCAGCGCTGTTGATCTCCTTCGCGATCGCGATGAAGGCAGCCGCGTCCTCGGCGTTCCTGGGGCGGGGGAGGCGACCGTTCTTCTCAAAGTAGGTCGACAGAGCCTGGAAACCAACGTGCAGGGTAGCAGGGCGGTCCCACTTGGCAAAGTCGGTGATGAAGAACTCGGGCTGGGTGAGTGACTCCTTGAGTGACTTGAACTGGAGGATCTTGGGCATCTTGACCTGCGTAAAGAGACCGCCGGACTTGTACTGGCCAAGGCCGGTAGTGTTGCCGATAGTGAAAGTGTAAGGGCCCTTGGTGGTGACCTTGCGAGGCTCACAGCCGTTGAGGCCCTCCATTCCCTTGACCTCTGAGAAGGTCACGTAGTCGCCGTCCTCTAGTCCGTGGCGGGTCTCATCGAGACAGGTGACCACTGCGTCCTCGCCCTGCGATCGTCAGCACTGTCTCCTTCAGAACCCACCTCCTCGACGTGCACGATCATTCCGCTCTGGGGGTTCTCGCCAGTCGCATCGACGCAGGCAAAGTCCTTGCCAAAGTCGTTGAACGCGTATCCGAAGAGACCACGAACGTCCGCCGCAATGAAGTAGATACCCTTGGAGCGGGCGTGCTCATCGATCTCAACCTGTTTGGCAATCGTTGTGTTCGTGAGAACAACAACCTAAACGTCAGACAGCTCACATAACCAAAGCTCACCTGATACGGCTCGATCATCTGCGGTGTGATCTCCCCATCGCCCTCGAGGAGGTTCACGGGCACATAGCTGTTGAGCTCGGCCAGACGGGGCGCAGTGACAGAGGCACGGGGCTTCCCGATATCCTCCTTGCGGAGGAAGAACTGCAATCAGCACACGACCACAGCTCCCACGTACCTGTGTTCCGAGGTCCGCGACCTCGACCGGGGCGGGGTCGTACACGGTGACACTCTTGACACCTGCAAGCGCGACGTTCTTGGCTGGGGAGTTAGAGCGATCGCCAGCAGACACGCACCAATCTCAACACCAAGACCCTTCATGCCGACAATGAGGACGTTCGAGTTGGCCATCTTCTTCATGGCTGGATGTCAGATGCGCTCGACAGCTTATCTCACCCTCGTGGCCGAGCACATAGCTGTCGCGTCAGTGGAGCCCACCACATCAGCACTTACAGTTGACGGGAGTAGAGACCCTCTGGACGGTGTGTCAGTAATCGTAGTCGCAACTCGTAACCGGCTTACCATCGACTGCATGTTAGCTGAAGCCCGCCTACTGTCACCTACTGCTCTGGCCTGGGGCCGCGGGATCCACTTCCATCGCGGACATGGCTAACGGTGGACTGAAGGCTGCAAGCGGTTCGAATGGTCGTAAGGAAATGAAGGAGACTTCCTGTCTGCGATCCAGCTGAGATGTCCTTGCTCAAAGCTGTCAATGTCCTCGATACCGTGGAAAGACGAGACGTGTGATTGCTGAATGAGCAGCGTGCGGGGTTGCTGACATGTTCATCTGGCTTGGCCGATGACGAAGGGCGGAAGCAGATTGCCCGTGTGGCAAATTCATATACGGGGGTCGTTTACTTTGCTATTGCTACATGCTACAGAATCGTATAGACGATTGGAAAAACGCTAGTCTTAGCTAAGGCTGCTAGGCGGGGGTTGCAGCTCCGACGCCTACAAAGCCAGCGACGACGATAGAACCATCAGCACACCCGTACTGGGTTGTTAGCATGAACGATGCAATGAACGGCCCAGGCACTCACAACTAGCTTGTCGTGATCGAGTGCGAGACTCATAGGATTCTTGCTTGCTGCTTGGAGGCCAGCCGCATCCCACTTTCCACCCAGAGGGACAAGCTGCATGGTGGGCTTGCCGCCGTCGACGTGGGTACGCTCCGTCCCAACGATAACGCGACGCTCTGCACCAGACTTGGCCGACGTCCTGCGAGATGTTACGATGCGTACCCGTCCTGCCTCAAAGGCACCACGCTCGGTGCCTGTAATGTCGAGGATCTCCACGATCTTGGGTCGGCGGTGCAGTGCGAACTGCGAAGTCGTGTCAGTGGTTGTGGGCATATCGTCCTCGCCGACGTCCAAATTCATCAGTGTCTGGGACAGCTTCGATGGCGTCCCCTTGAGTCCCGAGTTTGACGGCGTCCGCGCATGGGATGGCGAGCCGTGCGGAGAGTCCGCACGAGTAGACGGGGACACGCCGTTGCCGCTCTTGCGAGGGCGTATGGGCGTGGCAGAGACTGGGCTTGACATGTGATTGGTAACACTGGGAGAACCATTTTCGACGGCCTCTGCTTGCGGCTCGGGCTCGTACCAATCCCACGCCAGACGGATCACAATGTCCTTTGTGGCACACTAGTGGTCAGCCAAATCAATCAGCATACTCACAGCCATTAGACGACCCTCTGCCTCGAACCAAGCAATCATGCCCAGAGCCCCCACGCCTACTTCCTTGAGCTTCGCCGCGTATTCGGGTTGGTGTACGGCGAGGTCTGACAGCCTGAACTGACCCAGCAACTCCCTCTTGGCGATCGAAAAGCTACGAATGACGCCGTCGACCGTTGCGCTGATAATGAAGTCGTCCAACAGCCTCATGCCCACGCATACGTTGGTCTGCTGCCCGAAGCGTACGACCTTGTTGCCCGTTCTCCAGTCCCAGACGACGATAGCTTTGTCCGAACCAACTGACACGAGCCACTGGGCGTTGATCCTATCTTATCAGCAGGCGACACAGATTCGACTTACGCAACTGCCCGAGTCCCATGCAAGTGTCCAGAGAGGATCCGCTCGACCTTCCACTCGCCATCGACCTGGCGCCACACGCTCGCGCGCCCGACATCGTGGGATCCTGTCACCAGAACACCTTCTGGCGCATAGTAGTCGATACTGGAGATCGATTTTGCCGTTATAACCTGTGGCGGAGGTACGGCCTTTGCACTTGACACGGCATACGGCAGGTTCCATATCCGAATCCTGAAAGGTCAGCTCCTCTACTGTCACGACCTACGTGTCGTCGTATGAGCCACTGATCAGAGTCTCCCCTACGAGCTTGAGCGATGTGACGTAGTTGGTATGCCCAGACAGCACCACAAGCGACTGCACCTGCCCGTTCGTCCACTGCTTCTCCCGCTGCCACAGGCGCTTATACAGCCCCAGCCTGGCGTCAGAGTAATTCGAACACTTTCACGCACCAGTCGCCCTCATCTTCTAGGCGGTAGTTCGTTAGATCTATAGTCCCATCCCAAGTAGCCTCCAACTCGTGGCACAGCGCCCTCCATATTCTCGGTCGCGTGGCAATGCTGTTAAACCGCTTAGCCACGAGGCGAATGCTCAGAATCTCGTCCCGGTTCAGCAGCTGCACCACCTTCTCGCAAAGGTCGTCATCCAGGCGTCCCAAAACGCCAGTCCTCGACTCCTTGTACAGTTCCAGCAGATCGATCTGTGCCTGAATATCCGACGGTCGACAGGCTGCCGTCAGCACGTCCTCCGCCATGACCCACCCTCAGCAATGATGCTCAGCAGCTCCGTCTTCTGCGCCCTTGGCATATTCCGCACCACCGCAGACAGCGCATCGCGATCACCCAGGAGGTTGAGCAGCTTGTCGTCCGCATCAGACGACCTGGCACTCGGTCGTGGCCGATCCGCACGCAGCTGCAGCCGTGCAAACTCCTCCTGCAGTATCCGATACTGCACCTCCATATTCCTCAGACTCGCTCTCAGCTCATCCGCCTCATCAGGCTGCTCGGGCGTCCGCGGTGCTGTCCGGCTCGAGCTCGACGACACAGACTGACATCAGCACCATCAACTTCCATCACTCACCATAGCCACCTCCTGCGGCACATCGACAGGTGGCGGTGGCGGCGGTGGCACGGGAGCTATATGCCGGCTTGGTGGCGACTCCTTCCCCTTCGCATGCTGTCTGGCGCTTTCTGACATTGTCCGTGTCCTCGCCTCACTCTTGGCTCCTATCGGCGGCGGCGGCTGTGCATCACGCGACCGCGCGGACGGTGCGGGCTGTGCTAAGCGGGACGGTGTTGGAAACGTGCGGACTGATGGCGAGCTCCTCATCTGGCTAGCCTGGCCGGCAGCTGAGGTCGCTGCCTTGGGGCTCGGCGTTGTAGCAGTACTCGACCCAGACTGGGCAGGACGCGCCCCAGCGCGCAGCGGTATCCGAGGTCGCGTGGAGGCCTTTGAAGCCGATGACGGTGTAGACGACGCTACTGCTCCTGCTCCAGCCGTGGACGCGCGCGGTGCTGGTATGCCTGAGCGTGCTGGGGTCGTGGGCGCCCTCGGTGCGTTTTGGGCTGCCATTGTGTCAGCCGCTGGGGGTGTAGGCGATCGTGTTGATAATTCTGAATCAAGAGACGCAGAAGCGTTGCAGTGCAGTAGATTGAGCTTCCCAAATGCTAAACATCGGCACATGTCTCGATCTCGTTAGCCTGCCCGATGTCACTCATCGGACAGCCAGGGTGGAGGTCAGCAGCCATGTGGGTGTCGCGTGGGATGACGTAAGAGTGACTGCCGGTGCTATCTGTGGTGAGCTTGTAGCTTGTGAAGTGATCAGTCTCTGACAACGGCTATCGTGATTGACAACGCGCACGCACTAATGCAAGATTGGGGCCCATCTGCATGTCTTTTGTGTTGCTTGAACGCTGCATGCAGTTGTACTTATGACCTTACGCATTGCATACGACACAAGGCATGCAACAGCCCACCCGGTCAACCGGCGCCGGTCGCCGACTACCATAAGACACCGACCTCGGATCGTCCGGTCCGAGACACGAACGTGCAACTATATCAAGTCGCCGTGTCTGTGTACAACAGCTGATATAGGTGCAAGCTGTCTGACAACTCGACTGCCTCACTTGCCCACTAACATCTCCCCCCTCACACCCACTATGGTCATCGTCGAGCGCGAGCTCTCTGGGTTCGTCCCAAGAGCTACCCCCTCCAGCGCAGTCACATCGTTCTCCCTCATCTCCGGTCCAGATGCCCCATTCCCGGGCTACGAGTACACCCTCTCCTTTCCGCTGCCCAATGCCGTGCGCGTCCTCCTCACTGGTCCTGACCGTCCGCCTCCCCCTCACGACAATGTCGTCCTCACATCTCAACCACTATCCTTCAACGTAAAGATAGACACCAAATCCAGCGAGGCAGTCATATCCTTCCCGGCCACAACTTCGAAGACGCGCGAGCTCCGCCTCAGCTGGGCGGACTCGATCCTCCTCTCCCTTTGGGAGGAGAACACCACCGGCTGGGTCCGCATATGCGGCGACCTTACCGCGCGCTCCTACGCCCTCACAGAACACGGGGTCATGCGCCACTGGTACATCGAGCGCGACGCAATTCACGTGGGCATGGGCGAGAAGGGTGCCCCTCTCGACCTCTCAGGCCGGAGCTTCCACATCCACGGCACCGATGCAGCCTGCTACGACGCGTACGAGGGTGATTCCACCTCGTGGGAGTGCTGACGCCAGGCGACCCGCTATACAAGCACACGCCGTTCCTTGTCGTCTCCCCGCGCGCTGAGGCGGGCGTCGAGCGGCGCTCAACATACGCGATATACCATGCCACAAACTCGGCAGGGACGTGGGACCTCGGGCGCCAGCACGACGATCCGTGGGGTTACTTCAAGACATACACGCAGGACTGGGGCGGGCTGGAGGAGTGGTATCTCGTCGGCGAGGGGGTGCGGGAGGTGACCAGGACGTGGGGGGAGGTCGTGGGCCGCCCGATGCTGGTAGGCCGCGACTGGCTTGGGTACCTCGCCTCCGGGATGGGCCTGGGCGAGAGCGTAAGTCCCCTCCTGACACTGCTGATGACAGGACGATCCCCCAGCGCAGGAACTGCTCGCAACTTGGCCTGACCTGTGCAAGAAATACGACATACCCTGCTCGGCCATACACGTACGCCCTATTCCGTCCCTGCTGACCCCAGTTCTCCTCTGGCTACACCGTAGGCGACGACGGCAACCGCTACGTCTTCACGATGAACACGAAGCGCTACCCGGACTTCAAGGCGCTTGTCGCGGGCCTGCACAAGGCCGGCATAAAAGTCGTCCCGAACATCAAGCCATGTAGGTTCTCAGTCCAACCCGCACTAACCGCAGACATGCTTACAACCCACCCGTCTTATGACACGCTATACGCCGCCGACGGGCTCTTCTACTCCCCGCACGCGAAGCAACCCGTAGTCACGCGCATATGGTCCTCCGGGGTCGGCGTGAACGCAAAAGGCAGCTGGGTGGACATGACCTCCGACGCCGGCCGGAAGTGGTGGGCCGACGGCGTGCGCTCCCTCATCGACCTAGGCGTCGACGGCATGTGGAAGTGAGTTCCCCTCCTTTTCCCACTGACAGAAGCGACAACAACGAATACTACCTCCACGACGACGAGTTCCTCGCCGCCAACTCCTTCCCCAAACCCCTCAGATCCCCCACTTCAGAGCGCGGTAAAGCCCGCCTCGGCCTCCTCGGGCGCATGATCAACACCGAGATGGTAGCCAAGACATCGCACGACGCCCTCCTCGCCTCCCACCCCACGCGCAGGCCATACGTCCTCACCCGGTCCGGCAACGTCGGTACATTCAAGTACGCCTGTTCAACCTGGACGGGTGACAACGAGACCTCCTGGCACAACCTGCGGGGCAGCCAGGCGATCCAGCTCAACTCGGGCATATCACTCCTCCAGTCGACGGGGTCGGACGTGGGCGGCTTCGGCGGGCCCCTCCCCTCGCCGGAGCTGTTCGTCCGCTGGGTCCAGCTGGGAGTCACGCACGCAAGATTCTGCATCCACGCGTTCAAGCCGGCACCGGACGACCCAGCAGGTGTGGCGAACACAAACCTGCCCTGGATGTATCCCTCTGTTCTGCCGACGATCCGGGCTGCGATAAAGTGGCGGTATACCTACCTCCCGTACTTCAACTCGCTGATGTGGGGGTCACACCTCGAGTGCGAGCCGACGAACGCCTGGCTCGGATGGGGCGAGTTTGCCTCCGATCCAGAGGTGTACTCTGAGCGCGTGATGAACGGCTTCGACGCGTGGATCGGGGGTGGGCAGTTACTCTCCGCGCCGGCGCTGTACGAGGGCGAGCTCACTCGCGACGTGTACCTCCCCAAGGCGGGTGCCGACGACAAGAGCGTCTACTTTGACCTGCACGCGCCACATGGCGAGCACAAAGCTGGGAGCACAGTGACGATCGCGACGCCGTTGGAGCACATGGGCCTGTTCGCACGCGAGGGCGCAGTCATACCGATCGGCAAGGACTTCCACACCGTCACGCAGAAGACCGGGCCCGGGAGGACGACACCAGACGGCGTGGATATCGTGCTCGACGATGAGGGAGGTGTGGTCGGCTTGGACGACTGGCGAGGGGTGCAGATATTCCCCAACGAGGGGAAGTACGAGGGCCAGTGGATCGAGGACGACGGGATTTCGGCTGAGCCGGCGCGTGCTGTCGTCCATGTGTCGTACGAGGTCACAGGGGAGGAGGTGCACGTCACTGCCAGGTTTGACGAGCACGACTTCAAGCCGCTCTGGGGTAGCAAGCTGCACGTCTTCCTCCCTCAGCGAGATGGGCGGCGCGTTGCTGGTGCCAAGGCGGTCGACATCGATGGCAGGACGGCATGGGTTATAGCTGTCCAGTAACTTGTAGTTGTCAGAGGAAGTTATTACGTGGGTCGACGCAGGAGCTATCAGCAAAGATGTCAGTGCTCGTCAGCTCGCAGGCATAAGCCATACATGCACTACTCCTCGTTCTCACGCCTCGAATGCACTACTCCTCCTCCTCTTCATCTTCCTCCGTCTTCTCAAAGAACCCTTTCCCCTCCCCAGGGTCATCACCCACAACAGCACGGAACGCCTTCTCCGCCTGCTCAGCTTCCCAATCCAACCCCTCAGTCAGGATGTGCGACCCAGCATAAGGGTGCAGCGTGACCAGAGGCCCACTCTCCACTTCGACTCCGGGCCCCCTCTCAGCCCGGTGCTGGAGGTACGCCGCCTCGAACACCACCCCCTCGGGTGCGATTCTTTTCAGGAACGGCTTGAGCTCCGCGCTGGGGTCGGTCTCGGGCGTTCCCTCAGTCCAGAGGTATACCACCCACTGGCCGGCAGGGCACGACCCCGTCCCCTCGCCCATGACCATCGCACGGACCGGAGCAGAGTCGGTCGGGAATACTAACACTGTAGTATCGTCATCCTCGGGGGACTCGTCGTCCACCTTCGGGCGCTTGAGCAGTGGCGGCTGGGAAGTGACCACAGCGACGAGGTGTGCTGTCGTGTTGACTTTGCCACCCGGTGCAGAATGTGGCGGCAAGAATCCGGGGGAGCAGATGAGATGTCCCGCCGTCACAGGGGTGGGGTGGCCCGGGATGCTGAGCTTGACCTCCTCCCCACTGACACTGATGTCGGACGGCACAGCCTCCTCGCCGAGGATGTACGTCCCGCCGAAAACTGCACATGCCCTACAGAAGCCCTGTGCGACTTCTCCGGCACCACCATACTGGCCAATGAGGAAGGCGCTGGGGCCATACCGCCCAATGGAGCGGAGATACCGCCGCGCCCTCTGCAGCGCAGGGAGGGTAGCCTCGTCCGCAGACGCATGTGCGACGGCATAAGTTACTGCCTCAGCCAGGCGTGGGGAGAGTCCAAACGCTCTCGTGAGGAAGGGAAGCAGCGGTTCAGCCTCGTTGCCTTTGGTCAGCCAGGCCGCAGTCCTCACCCACCCTCGAGTATCGGATCTTGCTCAAAATCGCCACCAGCAAACATGAGCACCTTCATCAGCTTCCGCTTGTCCGGCAGCGACACGGTCTTGTCCTTGAACACGTCCTCCTTCGAGCCGGGAACGCGGCGGGCGGCACCAGCGTCTTCTGAGGATCCCTCGGCTCCGGCTGCCGCCCCACCCTCCCAGATATGCACACTGTCGAGAAGCTTGAACGTGACGTACTTGCTCACATCAGAGGCAATGAGCGTGCCGACCAGTGCGCCACGCGAGGGCATCAGCGCGGGGAAGAGCGAGATTGCATATCGTCGCCGGTCGGCCTGGAGAGAGTCGGTGAGTGGCGTGGTAGAGGCGCGGGTGTACCGCACACGCTGGGAGGCCGCGTAACCGCTGGGCCCGGCTTCCGGCGCAGCACCGTTGCCACTTCTTGGCTCTGGAGGAATGGAGGAGGAGGAAGAAGAGACCTCGGCTCCGAGATTTTGGCCGTCTTTGCCACCGCGAGCCTGGGCCCACTGTGCCAGCTCGTCGAGCGTCAGGCTGGCCTGCTCGCCACCATAGTAGTCGTTCGAGTCGAGGTGGAGGACGGTGCGGCCTGTCTTGGCGAGTGCACTGTGGGATGGTATGCAGTGGCGGGCGAGCGGCGGGTGAGCGTGAGCCGGGTGAGTAGCGAGTAGGGCATATGCAAGCGGGTGAGCGGGTCAGTGTCGTCGTAGTAGACGTATGCAAGTCATAACGAGGAGAGCACAGACGGATCAGCCAGGCGGAGATGTGAGGAAGGTGGGAAGAGACATGCGGGTGGGCATGAATCGAGAGATAAGATAGCCGGGACGGACGAGGCAGCGGGTCAGCACTTGTGCATCGACGTTTCCCAAGCCTTGCTTGCACTCACGCAGCGGCGATGCTCTCAGCCAGCCCAGTGCCGAGCACGACGACGTCGAAGCGGTCCGAGTCGAGCTGTTGCATGGACATGATTGCGCCTTATGCTATGCCTTTCCTCCGGGATGGACCGATGTCGAGCCGCCGGCTTGCGTGCTGTCCGTGAATGAGTCGTGAGCTCGCGTAGTAGTAGTGGACTCACTCGACGTTGACCTCCACCTCCCGTCTAACCCCCCAACATTACCCCCGTGCTCGCCATGCTTCCTCGCTTGTACCTTCTTACTCGAGATTTGGGTGCTGAGTGGCAATCCGCCGCCCGGCGGCCCGGAGACGTCCTTTATTCCACCCACCCCTTTAACTCACCGACTCGGATCGCCAGACCTCGCTGCGGTTGCGCCACGCTGACGCCAATCCTCCCCCTCTCTAGTCCGCGCGATCGACTCGGTTCACTTCATCCACCACCCACCTGGACGCAACAGTCATATAACCCGGGCAGGTCCATCGCAACCCCGTTTCGTTTCCTCCCAACAGCCCAGCAGCCAGCAGCACACCATGGCGACGTCTCTCGCAGTGCCAATCGCGTACATCACGGTGCTCGTCACCTCGCTCGCCATTTTCTCGCGCATCTACAGGCGCAGACGGGCTGGTGAGTCTGGCCGGGTAGCCCAAGCTGCCTGCGATATCAGTCTGTGTGAACCATCTAACCCTCCCCAGCCGAGAAGACGTCGTTCGAGCCATGGTTCCCCGCTCACCCCGCGCGTGACATTTACATCACGCTGCTGTCGGCGCAGCCGCCCGTGCCCGACAGCATGCTCAAGTCTGCGCTGCTGGTCCGGGCCACCGCGGACGTGAAGCGCATCTGGCGCATCAAGGAGGACAAGCCGGCTCTCACCAACCTGCACTCGCGCGGCCTCGTCGGCGACGACACGATGGCGCGCTTCGCTGCGGCCGAGAAGGAGCTCGAGGCGGAGATTGTCGACGTCGTGGCCGAGGCCAACTCGTTCCGCCAGGGCTGGGGCTCGATGATCTTTGCCACTGCGAGCGAGATGGCCAACGCTGAGAAGACACGCAACACCGTCCTCTCCATCGGCAAGATCAAGGCTATCGAGGGTGAGTGGGCTTTTGTTTCGTGTCCAGAATGTACGCTGACACCTTTGCAGAGAAGAAGCTCCACCTTCGTGCCAAGCATATGGGCCTCAGCCTCTCCCAAGGCAGCATCAACGTCGAGGCCGCCGGATCCGGCGCAGGCTCGCCCATCCATACCCCTGGTCCCAACTCTGGCGCGTCAACTCCAGCAAAGCTCGGCCACGCGCAGCCAAACCAGACCAACACCCAGACTCCCATTCAGCAGACTCAGACTCCCACTCACAACATCGCAACACCGTCAAAGGGCTCGGCCAAGAAGGGCAAGAAGAAGTAACATGTAGCTTAGAGTATACCATGCATCTGTAACCCTACGAGAAGCGAGCGAGCGCGACGAGTTCTGCTGAATTTCATTCACATACCCGTGCATCAGATCGGAGACACGCAACAAAAGGCCATGCAATTGTGATGCACTGATGGGTGAAAGTGGCGTGGCGTGGCAGTCGAGTCGCCACCTACACCTAGATACACACAAATAAGCGACATCGCGTCTTCACCCTACTCTGCTCAGCCAGCTCCTCTCTCCCCCCTCCATGCATGCACTCCATCTCCATCTACACCTCTACCCAGCCCAGCGTGCATGCAAATTCTCCATCTCCCCCGTTGTCATCGGCTTGGCTGTCTGCACTCGCATCAATAAAGTCGTTCCACGACACTCGCAACGCATGGCAACACGCGGTCCCCGTGCCAAGTTCCGAGACTGCATCGCTTGGCCCACGTCGGTGCGGCGAGGCGGCCGATGCCGAAAGCACATCGGGGGCTGATTGTGCAAATTCAAATAGAGTTGTAATCCGCTCTGCCTGGTCACCCTGAAAGCTCAAATGGACTATTACAGAGTTATCACGCTGAATACAATCTACCCCGCATCAGATGGTCAGACTGTTCAGGTCAGCGGACGGCTTCAGGACGATTATCTCCGAGCCCGAGACTCAGGTCAGTCAGGTTGTCAGGTCAAGCAAGCCGGCCGAGTCGCGAGTCGGTTTCGTGTTTTGGCTGCGGCCCGGCGGGTGAGTTGGGGAGTGAGATGGGCGAGTTGCGAGTCGGCCTTATTCGTATCTCATATCTTTAGTAAAGTGCTCTCTGCTGTATCATCGTATCTTTAGTGAAGTGCTCTCTGCTGTATCAATGTAGTGACCGGTGACCTCGTCCGCCCCCGCTAGCATGACATCGCTTCATTGGTTCAGTACAAATACGCCCCCCCCCGCACTGCCATATGCCTAGGTTGTTAGAGTTACCAAGCAGCAAAAACAAACTCTAGCAGTGACCGGCTGCCGATGGGCACGGGCTAGCAGTTTCAAACTTCCGCCGCCCCTTCCTCCCCTGCTCGTTCAGCCTCGCCTGCACGCCCACGCCCTCTATCGCATGACGATGCCCTTCTCCGCCGTGATTTTGTTCGGACGCTTGTCAAAGTGGTCCAGGCCAAGCGCGTCATCTGGCTGCCACTTGTGGTCGTAGAGAATGTCATCTGTCATTAGAACTTGGCCCAAAGCGCCAGACCCACCATCCTCCACAGCCGAGGGCTGCTTGTACACTGTCGACGGGATCAACGCAAACTTGTACTTTGCAAACTCCTTGTCTGGCACACCGATGCGCTCCTGTATCCGCCGCTTTGTCTCCTCGAACCGCTCGCCCTCGCGCAGCACAAACTTGCACGGCACTCCGTGCGTCTTGGACGGGTCACGCGAGTAGTGGAACAGGTTGACAATCTTGGTGTCCTCGCCCGCGTTCAGTTCCTCCTCGGGGATCTCCTCGGCATACAGCTCGGCCGGGTCAGGCAGGTTGCCGATAATCTCAGAGCCAGTGTGCTCGCGCTGTGCGCGGCCGTTGGCCGAGATTTCAAAGATGCGCACCTTGCCCGTCCCTCCCGGCTGCAGCTTGGACCGGGCCAGCCCGTCCGCGACAATGTCAAAGGTGTACTGCTTGGGGAACAGGAACGAGCTCCCAGACTCCTCCTTGTTGTGCCGGCCAGTCCACATGATCTTGAGCGACTTCTTCGTCTCCAGCTCGACAATGCTAATGTCGAGCAGCTCATAGTACAGGACGACATTGGGGTGCTGGCTGTAGTAGTTGGTCTGGGTGATATCCGCAACGCTCTGGTTGAGCGCCTTCTTGATAATCGCCTTGGGCTGACCGTTCTGCGGGTTGGAAGACGTAAACCTCAGCTTGAGTGGCGCATGCTTGAGGTAGTCACCCACACGGTGCGCCATCACATCGTACGTCATCTTCTTGCTGAGCATGAGGTCAAACTCGGGTGGCGACTTGGCGCCATCATCGTAGCGGGGGCGGAACTGGACTAGAACGCGGTTCTGCAAAAAGTCGTAGAACTGCGGCACACTCGAGTACAGAGACTGCGCCTCGAGGTCGCTGATCTCCTTCTCAGTCATGTCAACCTGGTAGGTGATGATGTCACCGTCCTGGATCTCGTTCTGCAGGAAGGTCTGCTTGACCTTCATGCCCTCAATCATGCCCGCCTTGATCTCCTCGTACAGCTTGATGGGGGTCGACGATGGCCAGCCCATCCTCTCCTGAATGATGCCATACAGGTCGCTGACCTTGCTGTTCTTGTCGACAAAGACCTTGCCCTGGCCAAGGAGCGTCTGCCTGGAGCAGTCGAACCACTTCAGGAAGATCATGATGGGCTGGTTGCTCGGGTCAGCACGCAGCTGGTGGAACTTGGTCTGGTCCGGGTTGTAGTCGAGGTACAGGCGCAGGTCGGAGGCACGAGCGGCCATGTTGTTGCGGATGTAGTCCATGGCTGGGGTTAGTTTTATTTCAAAGTGCACTGCTTACTACTCTTTCCATGGTCGAGATCGCTGATGGGGACGTCCGGTCGTGTCGTCTTGTTCTGACGATTCACGAGCACCCACAGCCTAAAGTCGCGCTCCGCAATCTTAAAGTAGGCCGCAATGCGCTGCTTGAACGTGGCAAATGTCTCGTTTTTCAGCACACGGAACGTCGGCAGCTCAGTCGCAGGGAGGTTCTTGTCATCAAACGAGGCAAGGTCGAAACCCTGATGCCGTGAGAAGATCTCATCGGTGATAACCTTGGCCGTGAGGTACAGGTGCTGCTCGTCCTTCTCCCTGCGCTTCGCCTCGAGCTGCTCGCGCTCGGCGTCAAGGCGCTCCTTGAGGTGGGGCGGGGTGTCGGGCTCAGTGAAGGGAGCAAGGACAGTGGGGAGTTCGGTGTCGCGGACATACACCAGCATGTACGCGTTGGTGAACTTTTTCAGCGTGCGCGCCTGCGTGCGCTGCTGAGTGGGGAGAAGGCCGTTGACCAGATCGCCACCAAAGTTGTCCTCGAGGACCTCCTTGTCGGTCACGGGCGTGACGCGGTCGTCGTCAAACTTGAACCAACGGCCGTCGCTCTCCGGCTTGATGAGCGCAAAGTAGTGGCCACCGTTAAAGTCACCAGAGTGCACCAGCACACCGTGCAGCTTGTACTTGTGCGACACGGTCCTGTCTGCCGACTCGTCCAAGAACTCCTCAAGGTCGATTTCAAAGGGGAACTCGAATCTGTCGTTGATCTTGACAAGCGCGTCCTTCTCGACGTCATACTCGAAACGACGCAACTGCAGGTGAAGTACGGGTGGGAACTCTTTGAAGATCACGCCCTTCTTCGCGTCCTGCAGTCCAAAGCCCTCTGCGTGGTACTTGTTCTCGCCGTCGAGAGTCTCGACCGAGACATAGTCGCGGAACGAGTCACGGAGGTTCTTGATGCCCTTGACGGAGAGCTGGATGTCGTAAAAGTCCTCGGTGACTGAAGACTCAAAGTCGACGTTCATGCACTTGATGTAGTTCTTCATCTGGCCCTTGAAGAGACGAGGGATTGCGCCCTCTGCAGGTGTGCCCTTCATCTTCTCCTCGAGCCTGTCTTGCAAGATGCGGCTGAACTCTTGGACGTCGTGCTGCATGAACGAGTCTAGTGACTTCCAGCCAAACGACTTTGTCAGCTCGGTCGTGCCGACCGGCTGGCTCGAGGTCTGGAGGTGGTAGAAAACGCGCTGGAGCGCGAGCGCAAGGCTCTCGGATGGGATATCATTGTCTGTGGGTATTTGGTACACGGCCTGGATGTTAGTAGGAGCGTGCTGGGGTTCTCGACTCACCTTGCGGAAGTAGTTCGTGCAATACAAGGACTGCAGGAGCGAGTTCATGTAACATGTTGCGCCCTGGTTGCGCAGACCGACGTGTCCAGTCTCCTTCTTCGAGTCATAGTTGACAAAGTTGTGCCACAGGACGCCTGTTGGGTCCTTGAGGACACGGACAAATGCAGTAATCTCTACTTCCTCGTTCTCGATGGTCGGGCGTGTCTTGCCGTTGGCAGCGTCTGCGCTGTACAGCTTGCGCAGATCGGCGAACCGGGTGAAACCCCAGTCGCACTCCTCAGCGACGAAGCGGTGGTGAGCATCTGCGAGTGAGTCAGCAATAGCACAAAGGGGGGGCGGATAGAGCAGGGGGGAGGAGGGCGCCTACGCACGACTGGCAGTGTGGATCGTCGGGTCCCATGGGTTGGAGATGGCGAGACAGAACTGGGCACATGCATGCCATCCTTCTGGGGCTGTTTTCGGGTTGGCATACTCGAGGTAGACAGAGACCATGTCGTTCGGCTGGCCATTGGCGTTGCCCTGGGGGAAGAGCAGTATGCGCCTGGAAAGTGGTCAGCACGAGTAGGAAGGATACCCGCTTGCTTGTCACCTGCTACTCACCACTTGTGGCCACCACAGCTGAACTCTGGACCTTGCATGCGCCTTGGCTGCTGGCTCCAGTTCTCGATCCGCCATGTCTGCGCTTGGAAGTCCTCGATCTCGAGACCCAAGTCGGGCATGTTCTTTGCCGCAAAGGCCTCAGCTGTGGAGGAAGTCAGATTTGTCATGGTCATAGCGTGCAGTGAAACTCACTGTCGTGAACATTGGGGAGTTCCTCGACCTCCATGGGCGCAGGGCTCTCGTCGATGATGATGTCGGTCACCTCGGACTGTGCTGGTGGTTGTTGCTGCGGAGTCAGTGAGTGGGGTTGGGCAGTTGGAAGGGAGGGGAGGGTTGCGATGACGATCCACTTACCATGATGACTGACGCCCTTTTGGGGGGAGGAAGGTGGACGAGAGGGGAGGGGAGGGTGGTTACGAGGCAGCTGCTACTACCAGACTGTGTATGCAAGCTGGATACGATGGAGGAGGCAGGGGGGAGAGAGATGCCTGGGAAGGCGGTCTGTTGACTAAACTCCAGCCAGACTTGGTCGCGTCGGGTATGGAGACAACGAGGGAGAGGAGAGAGTGGCGGCAGCAGGCGGGGGAATGTACGTCGGCAAGCGGGGCAAGGGATAGATGGGGCCGTCTGGTCTGATGCTTGCGTGCTGCTGCTGATGCTCTGCTTTTGACAGAATGTATTGGAGTCGTTGTCTAAAAGTGTTGACTGAACGGTTGTCGAGCGGTGCTTGATTGACGCCAGGCTCACTGCTGTGGATGTCTGTCAATGGAGGTTGTAGATGCGTCCTGTTGCTGCTGCGGTGGACCTTCCTTGCTTGACCTTCCTTGCCTTCCTGCCCTCCAGCCAGCCGGCTGTATGCCTGCTCGTAGTACGCCCCAGCGAGTGACGCGCGCGCTGACGCCGCCACGCGGAAATACCCGGCGATACACACGTTGTGGCAGATACCTTCCTTCCTCGTTCTCTCGCATCTCTGGGCCCATATTTTCATCCAAAAGCGCGTTCAGTCAACATCTTTCTGTTCTCATCACTCACTACTCTTCACCCCATCGCATTGCATTTCAGTATGCACCGCTTCCACCTCTCCAAGAAGAGCTGAGCGTTCTCTTATTGACCTTCCCCTCCCTCCCTCCTCTCCCCTCCCCTCCCCACCCGCGGTTCTTAGATCCGCTTCCAGGAGGGCACATGCCTCGGCCGGCCTCGATGTCGAGCTGATCTTTACGATTGCGCTCGCATGGGGGACGGGCACATCCCTGGCGCCCTCCGCCAGCCTTTCAGCTGTGCTATTGGTCGCGTATGAGTCAACCCGTGGAAGAGCAGTGTCCCCTCGGCGGCCTGTTGTGGCTGCTGCTGCTCGTTTTGAGCATGTGGCAGCTGTAACAGCCGCCATCGCCAATCGTGTCCGTTTTGGGCACATGGCAGGGGTTGCTCGGGGCTCTCGCTGGGACGGCGCATGCCAGCCCGCTCGACCTCGAGCAGACAGACATCCTCCCCTTCAAGCCTTTCCATTTCATGAATCGTGAGTGTCTTCCTCCCCTACCCCCATCTTCAGTGATGAAAAACCCTTCTAATCGTATTCACACTGTGCGACTCTTCGGAGAATGCGCGTAAACCCACAACGGTATCTGAACCTTGTCCCCTTCCATGTCTTGTGACTATGGCTAACGACAGATGCATCTGCTACAGACAACTACCTCGAGCGCCACTTCTGCCATCACTAACTATCTACTTACCTCCTCCTCCCCGCCTTTGAAGAGTGAAAGCCGCTACCCACGGCATCTGCTTTCAAGTTGTGAGGGACAGACAAGCAGCCTCGGCTGCCACACCCCATGGATTTCAGCGCGCGTCGGCTTCGGCCCGTGATCCGTGCTGATTGAAGGGGTGGGGACATGCCTCTTGGTATTTGTAAATTATGCATCTGCTTGCTACATGATTACGTCGAGCCGCGGAGTTGCGCAAGTAGCTAGCTGTGTGCCGCTCACTGCTGAACACCGTCGGGTCCAAGTGGCACGTCTTCTGCCACGCTACATCCTTCCCTGCTCCTCCGGCCATTCATGATGTTGATCACCCGCCGTCCTTGCTGCGTATATGTCTTCTCATACAGCCAACCTGGCGTCCTACACTGCTTGCCTGCCCTCTGCTATCGCCTCACCCCCTCCTACTGGAGGAACACCATCCTCACAAGCTCAACCAGACCTGCCGTCAGCTCAACCCAGTTCTACCACTCACTCCCTCCAACGAGCAGGAACAGCATAACCCCCAGCACCCACTTGGCCACGTGCTTTTGCTTGCTCCGTGCTGGTCGTGCCGTGCGCTTCCCCGCAACGGCCCGGTTCACAAAGTTGGCGTTCTTGCGCCGGATGTCGGCTTGTGTGGGCTGCGGTTAGTCCATGTCACAATGTTCGCCAGAGGCAAGTGACGAGCCAGAGCTGCACGTGTAGAAGCACGCAGCGCAGTATGGCAGAACAGTCTCAGTGCTACCACTGAGGCACAGCCGTCCACTGCACCGCCCATTGGACGCGCAGCCATAGGCGGAACACTCGTCGTCGCGAGAGGCGAACCTCTACGCCGCGCGCAGCACGACCACGACTGCACAAGTGCTGCGCTGCGCAGCTGCTCGACCAGTGGTGATACAGCTCCACACCGCACGGCCTATGCGCCAGTCCGCACAGTCTACACTCACCATTTTGGCAGGTTTCGTTGGACGTCAGACAGAATCCGAATGGAGGAAGAGGCGTCGAGCTCGCGCGATGCGCTGGAATGGACATGACCGATGCGTTGTCGCGTCGGCGTGTCCGGCGCATTTCGTGTTTTACGTAAGAAAGATAGATGATCGGCGATCGGCCCTGGTGTGAGGTGAGTGCACTGGTGCGCACTGACTTGGGAGTTGAGGGATTGACTGCCTCGTGCATATGAGACTGTCTACGTGTCGCTGAAGGCAGACATGCGGGGAGCTGGTCATGAAGTGCAGTCTGGCAGATGGGGAAAGCGGAGGAGGCTGCCTCCGCAGTGTTTGTTGTCGAGGGCTGGGTTGATGCCACACTCGGCATGCTCGACGCCACTGTTTCACTCCTCCTCATCCTTCTCTCCAGGCTGCCTATCGTGCTCGATCGTGGGTCCTAGCTACTCTGGGAGCAAATTTCCACCATGCCGTCTTGACCGGATGGGACTGTCTGCACTGCAGACATGTGTCAGACGAGTACAGAGACACCCAACTCGCCAGCTGCTACCACATAGTCGTTATCAAGTCGTCGTCGAAGCCACGATATCCCATTCGGGCGGGGGAACGACTTGACTTCACATCAGCGCCTCTCAATGCAGACGTCATGTCCCGTAAAGGCTGTAGACATCAGTAACATAACGGTTTGGTAGTCTCGAGAGTGTAGTTTGTGTAGCGAGGAAGCCCAATGTCTCAGACGGTACATGCGGCAGTGCCACACTACATCCGCCTCTTGTTGTTTCAGGTGGTCACTCATCTCCAGCATCAACTGCTCGATGCGTGGACGACCACACCTACGTTCGATGCATGCATCAACTTCTCCCAAGCTGATCGTATGCATGCCAAGGGGCGCCCACACTGGCAGTATATCTGCACGCAGAAAGTAACATCCTACGTGCATGTATCGTACACCAGAGCCAATGTGGCACATGCCCCTCATGCAGGTGGGTATGTATGCACCCGACCGACTGCATGTTGACACCTCATCCACCTCTCGATGTCGAAGTGCGCCGTCTCGTGAAATGTTCCTCGATCCGTGGCTGACTGGAAGCTGGAATCGCAAGATCCTTCAGCTAAGCGAGGCGAACCCACCCCGACCGCGTCGCCGCTACACACGGACCTACCTGCACAGCAGAACGCAAACGCAAACGCAGACGCACCCGCAGCCCCAGCCCCAGCCCCAGCCCCAGCCCAGCAAACCAGCCATCGCCCAACACCCCCGCTGCCCCCCAAATCTGCATCTGCGGGTCCGGGCGCATCTGCCAGCTTCCATTCTTCGAATATACGACCGACTCGCCTGCGCACGCCGCCGCCCCGCCCTGTCACCCCCTTGCCACCCATTCCGTCACCGCCACCAAACACCCCTACCTACAACCCCCACCCAGACTGCCACCACCACCACCTTACAAATGCCCACCAAACCACATCTGCAACTCCAAACCACAACCGCAGAAAGCACAGGTGCATAACCGTGCGAAAGAGCTATCGAAAACGAAGAAGGTACAGAACGAAGAGCCGCGCATGGAGGTAAAATCCACCGCTTAGGCGCCGAAACCGTAGAGGGTGCGGCCCTGGCGCTTGAGCGCGTAGACGACGTCGAGCGAGGTGACGGTCTTGCGCTTGGCGTGCTCAGTGTAGGTGACCGAGTCGCGGATGACGTTCTCGAGGAAGATCTTGAGGACACCGCGGGTCTCCTCGTAGATGAGGCCCGAAATACGCTTCACACCACCACGGCGAGCGAGACGGCGGATAGCGGGCTTGGTGATGCCTTGGATGTTGTCGCGCAAAACCTTGAGCGTTAGCGACGTGTTCTAGACGTGTGCAGGAGGTGGGAGGAGGCTCTGGAGGTGTTTGTGGAAAGGAATCGTCGATGTAGATGGAGATGGAGACGAGAAAGTGGTGGTGCCACATTGTGGTAGTGCCACAGTGCCACATGGATAGCTCACCTTGCGGTGACGCTTGGCGCCGCCCTTGCCGAGACCCTTGCCACCCTTTCCGCGACCAGACATGTTGTAGTAGTAGTTGTTGTGGGGGGGGGGTAGGTGGGAGAGAGAGAGTAGTGTAGATGGGAGAGCAAGTGACGGAGAGAGACAATGGCACAAGATATACTAAATCCCCGACGCCGGTTGTTTGTCGCACACACGTAGGGTGGAGGGGTGTCGAGTCACGTGATGTGTGATCTAATCCGCGCGTCTGTATCACCGGAAACGCCGAGCGGAGATCAGGCACGTCGGTGACGTGTATGCTTTGTATGCAGGTTGGGCACGTGATTTTATCCGGGAAATCGCCGAGAGCCGTTATCGCATCGGCCTCGGGAAGTGGCCAATTCGCGTGACAACATCCAGAGCATGCGCATTGTGGAGTATGGAGGACAATATCCAGGAAGTATGGCGCGTCTATCGAGATGGAGTGACATGTGGCGAGGGCATGGCTAGTCAGTCAGCCACATGTACGACTGTCGATCATTAGAGGTCCCGGTGTGTAGTCTGGACTTGCAGACTCGCCCGTCCTCTGGTCTTGTAACACGCATCTCGAGCCTCAAGTCACCTGTCCCTCGCGGTGCAATATTATATCTGCATCGCATACAAACCATGCCAACTCTACACCAATGCAATCTCTAGACGAACAGAATGCTCAAGCGGCCTGCACCACCTCAATAACAGGCCCAGCACCACCACTAACCCAGCTAGCCCGCGGGCACCACTCCCCCTCCCCTCCGTCACTTCCACTCACTCCCCCGCTCCCAGTCTCCCGCTCCACCTCCCACCCAGACAGATTCACGAGTCCAGGCTGCACCCACACCCCAGTCTGCACCGTCGTGCTCTCCCCGGATGCGATCGTCCCTCGATGCCTCAGCTCCCCGGTGAAGAGGGAGCTCTGGCCCGCCTTCGGCGCGGGTAGGCGGAGAATCCACCGCACTGACAGCGTCGGGGAGCGGTTCTGCAGCTCGATCTCGAAGGGGAGAAGTGCGCCCTCTTCGAGGGTGATACGCCCGCCCTTTGCCCCGGGCACGGACGCGCGCACGACCAAGGGGTCGTCCTCAGTCGCAAAGGGTCCGTCGAGGATATGCTCAGCCAGTGCACGGCGCAGGCGCCCAGTCTCTTCGTACATTGTGCGCTTGGCTGGTCCTGCCTCCTCGCGGAGTGACTCAACCAGCGAGAAGCTGGGAGCTGGTCGGATGCCGTGCGCTGCTGCGATGCCGTGCCGCGATCCTGAGCTCCAGGGGATGAGGATGTCCAAGTCGAGCGGGTCGAAGAGTGGGAGGAAGCGTTGAATAACGTCAGAGGGCAGGGTGGGAAAGTTCTCCAAGGCAAAGAGGAGGCGGTGAGCTCGCCGTGAGGTAAGATATGGCGTCGTGGCAGATAAGGAGATCGTCGCTGGCTCGACGGGGGCCAGGTTGTCCACGTCGCCTTGAAGGAGACGGCCGAGGTTGGCCACGAGATGCTCTTGCTGCATATCGACAGTCCTGTCGGAAGCCGACACGCGCAAGAGCGACCGCAACGTCTGGTTGGGGTACACCGTCGCACTGGGCGTCGAGCACTTGGCGTCCCAGTACTGGCTGGTAGGCTGCAGTGCCGCAACGTCCATAGGCGCATCAGCGTGCGACGTGATGTCAAAAGAGACAAGGTACCCCTTCTTGGCGGGATGAACCTCAGTGTGTATGGAGAATACGCGCTTGATCTCGGCAGAGTGGGCTAGGGTGGTCGATCCAGCAACGCCGTCGGGAGTAGCGAACACCGCCAGTGCCAGGAGGTCGAGCTTTCCGGGCAAGAGCGCCATGTACGTGACTGGCACACGTACGGTCTCCCCTGGTGCCAGTACCCCACTCTGCAGCAGTATCGGCTTGTTTGCGGGGATGACGTTCGATGTCGAGGAGGGTATATCTGAATGCTGGGTATTTGGAAGTGATAGAACACCATAGTGATTGGTGACAAGCTGCACGTCCTCGACATCGACAGTGCCCGAGTTCCGCAACTCCACCTCCGCGGAAACGATCTCGCCTGCGTACACAGACGCGGGAACGCCAACCAGCTCCGCAAAGACTCGTGGCACAGTCGCCTCGGCGTGCACAGTCAGACTCGTATCCTGCGCGTAGGTCGGCGTCAAGCGCTGCGCCTTGGTCGAGTGCAGTCGTCGCCCTCGACGCTCCAGGTTCTCCAAGACGGGAAGGAACCCGTGGAAGCGGAAGCTGGCAGACTTGACAGTCACCGGACCTGCCGCCTTCGGCGTCAGAGACAGGACAACGGACCGCGTCTCGTACGGCTCGAGCGACACACTCTCCAGCTGCTCGACATCAGCCTCCCCGTCGACCTGGAGGGTGAGATCCGCCAGCAGGACCGGCGCGTTGAGCGGGTTGCTCGCTTGCAGCTCGACCTGTAGCGTCTCGCCAACCGCAGCGACAGTCCGCTTCGGGTCCGGCAGCAGGCTGAGCGGCTTCTTGCCCTTCCTATCCCAGTGCGCAAGGGCACGTGCCTCCAGTGGGGACCAGTCTCCAGAGCTGCTGCTCCCCTCAGCCGGGAGAACCAAGCGTGTCCGCTTGACGTTGAACATCGGGGTCGGCAACCGCAGCTTCTCGTTGGCGGCAGCTAGCTGATCCGGGTGAGCTTGAAGCTGCTCATACGCCTGCGACATGTCCTCCAGCACCATGCCCTGCGATCCTGCTGCCGCAGTGTCCTCACGCGATAGCAGTCGCAAGAAGTGCTCCACCGCCACAGCCGACTCGCCGAGGGTGTACGCCTGCCGGCCGAGGGAGTACTCCACGCGGTCGCGCACTGCTGTCCATGGCGCGTCTCGCAAAAGCAACGCGGCGCGCTCAAGACATCTCCGAGAGTATTGTTTCTGCCCTGTCAGCTCCAGCATCTCGTAGCGTATGCACTCACCAATCCCGACTTTTCGTACCGCCGCGCTGCCATAATGAGGTGGAACGCCCTGCGCCGCCTGCCGTGCTTGCTCTTCCCGCCCTTGATGTCGGCTGCTGCAGCCTCCTCCACGATTACAGCGCACGGAACTTCGTCCGCGTCCCCCGCGGACCGCACGAGGGCGGCCCCCACCCCGCGCCACTCGCTGATCGCCTTCCACGCCTCGTAGTACAGCACTGTGATGCGGAGCGCGTCGAGCTGCGGCCCGCCCCTGGCAGTGTACGACATGACCGCCTGCTCGAGCCACGACGAGATTTCCGTGTGCTGCAGAGTCGTAAACGTCGCAGCGGTTGACGGTGGCGTGTTTGGAAGGAAGTACGTGTGAGACAGCAGTTGCGAGAGCCCGTACATCTCAGTCGCGGCTGCAGCGTATCGATTCGCCCGGTCCTGCGCAAAGTCCCGCCGCAAGTTGTCGTAGATCCCTGCAGCGTAGCGATAATCCCTCAGCATGAATGCAAAGTCTGCCAGTCGGCGGGAGATGGCCTCTATCGAGCTCGCAGCGTAGCTGCTGGTCAGCGAACCGCACCCAAACGAGCACTTACTATCCCTTGACCGAGTTGTAACCCGGTTGTCCACTTGGACTCGGGCTGTTCGGCCTGCTGCTGCTGAACAGCTTCCTCCCCGCACCGAACAGGCGGCCAGTCAATCCCCTCTTGTTCGACTGGTACGCCTCGTTCCATTCGCGAACGCGTGCCTCCATCCATGGCACCAGGCTCTGCACGACCAGCTCGCGCACAACCGCAATCAGGTTGTTCACATCCTCAGTTGTGAGCTTCTGCGCGTAGCGCTTGACGACCTTCGGCGGCAGTGGCGGGGGAGCATCTCCGGTGGGTGTCTCGGCGGGCGTCTCTGCTCCATGGCGGCTCGTGTTGGCCTCGACTGAAGCCGCAATCGGTGAAAGAGTGAGGTTGGCCATGGTGCTGGCGTACAGCTGGCTGAGAGAGTTTGGGTCATCCGTCGCCGGGGGCGTCGGCGCGAACGAGGTCTGCGGCCGGATATCAGGAGAGTCGAGTGGGACGCTATCCTCGCGGCTGTTGATGACCAGGAGGGTGGAATGCGGACCGTACGATTTCTTGACAGCAGCAAGGAGCTGGTTGGCATCGGCCAGCGACGCCCCACCCTTGGACACGTCGTGCACAACCACGAAGAACTTGAGCACCTGCACGCCGTTCATCCATGGTGCGGCCTGTGCGCCAGTCCCCACCGCCTGTCCGTGCAGCCGCTGCAGTGTCCCCAGCGGATCCGGCGTAGTCGTGCTAACCGCAAACAGCACGCCGACTGGGTGGTTGAACGTCTCGTGTGGCACGATCGGCCGCGATGCGAGCAGCAGCGCACGGGTCAGTCCGTAATGTTGCTCCTCGTCTGGCGTAAGCCATGTTCCTTGTCCCACCTCACCTGGAGCGTGCCGTCCGACGACGTTGCCTATCAGGTCCATGACCACGTCTGGGGCCGGCCCCGCTGCCATGGGGTTGGCGAACACGCTTGCATAGGAGACGAAGCGGAGCGGAAATGTCGGCTGGACCGTCGGTGTCAATGTCGTGGAGAGGATAGAGACTGCTGTCAGCGGCTGTCACCAGAGCAAAAAATGGGCGATGAGGTGAGTTGCCTGGCTGCCACTGCTCTGTGCCGGCAACAGCCAGCTTCCAGGCAGGTGACAGCCCGGCATCTCACCAACAAAGCGGTCCGAGGTCGAGCGCAGCTCGGCGCGCAGCAACGCCGTCGTCTCTGAGCCGCATATTCCTCCACCTGCAATCCCTGTACATCGCCTCCAACACTCGTATCACTCACCCCTGTCTGTCCCTCCCTCCCACGGCCGGAGGAGCTCCTCGAGCCCGCGGCACCCATTAGCCGCACAGCTGTCTGCAACGTCGTCGCTCGCGAGGACAGCGACACGCGGCGACAGCGACTGCACGATCGAGAGCGGGGGCGAGGGCATCTCGCGTGTGCTGTCGGGTCGGTTGGTCTGCAAAGTACGAGTCGAAGCAAGCTAGCGCGAAGAGTGTGCAAGACGGCCGGCGGCTGCTGCTCGCCGAGTGCATCACCGCGCCCAGCTCTGACGTCGCGTCTGTTCGTCGAAAGCCGGAAATGGTGGCTCCATAGGCGGGCGGACCAAACAAGCCTGCACGCCTACCACGTCCATCTTCGGGACCAAAAAAGTCCGGCATGGCCATCCTTTGGGTGTCGCAAGCTGCGAACATTGCAAGAGACGGCGAGCTCGACTTCGTCGACAACCACACTCACTCTCTCGCTATGCTCCGAACAGCAGTTGCTTCGGCATCGCGTGCAGCGCGCACACCGGCACTGGCGCGTGCTTCGTCGTCGACCGCCGCCGCACCCGCACCCGTGCACCCGGAATGGGTCCTGCCCGACATCCACCTCGGTCAGACCCACCCCTCCCGCTATGGCGAGCACTACAACACCACGCTCTCGTCCGACCTGCTGTACATGACGTACAACCACCGCACATCGACCAACGCCGAGGCCGCAGCAGCATCAACACCGGTCGTCGCGCCCGTCCCCAAGACCGGATACGAGGCCAACCGTCCGGTGCCGAAGCCCCGCGGTGTCGGGCCAGTCAAGCCCATCACGCGGTCAGTGAACCCGGCAAGCCTTGTCCGACTCGAGTCGATCACCCTGCACTCGATGGTGAAGGAGGCGATTGGCAACAAGCACTCGCTGTTGTCGGCTATCATGGCGATGCGTGCCATCTCGGGCGAGACGCTCAACGGCGGAGGACGGACCGGCAGCAGCGGTGTGCAGGTGCTCGCGGCGAAGAAGGGTGCCGCACCATGGAAGCTGCGTGCGGGCATGCCGGTGTCGACCAAGGTCGAGCTGCGCGGTGAGGCGATGTACGACTTTATCCAGTGCCTCGTCGACTTTGTCCTCCCCCGTATGCGTGACTTCCCGGGCGTTGAGCTCCCCGCCGCAAGCGCATCCAAGCGCGCACCACATGCGCTTGGCGGTGTTGTCGCTATCGGTCTGCCGGCGGTCGCGATGGGTCTCTTCCCCCAGATCGAGACCAACATCGACATGTACCCCCGGATGCACGGGTTCCACATGTACTTCAAGACCAACGCCAAGGGCCAGGACGCGCAGGAGCATGCCCGTGCGTTGCTCTCTGGGTTCCGCGTTCCCTTCTACAAGAAGTAGATGATTAGCATATGCATGGGTGTCTAGATCTATACAGTGTGATTGCTGGTAGTATATCTGTTTGTAGGCTACAGGTCGGACATGGCAGCGACGATCTCCTGGTCGCCCGCTTCGGCTGTCTCTTCGCCGGTCTCTCCTCTTGCCTCTTTCCATTCTTGCGTTCCACTGTCTCGTCCGTGCAGATTCACCCGCGTAGCCTCCTCCCACCTCCCCTTCCGATCGGCCATCCACCTGCCCTGCGCCTCGTCCATGCTCAGAGCAACTAGACGCTCCTCTTCGTCCAACAACGCCCGGCACTTGACAGTACAGCGAAGCAGCAGCTGTCATTAGCTCCTCCCCGACTACGACTTACAGTCCGTAGCCTTGGCTCCTCGAGCCCCGACTGATCCTGATACGTCTTCTGCATCCTGAACAGCATGTTCGTCCCAGCATCGTCGGTGTACGCCGGGGTCACGTCCTCAGCCCCATACCGGCCGAAAGCGAGCACATACGCCTGCTGCTTCCCCCACCCCCGAGCATACAGTAAGGGCTTGTTCACCTCTGCCTCGCAGCTGTCAACATGCACCCAGTGCTGCAGCGCTGGGCTCCAGTATTCCGTCCACACGTGGTCCTCGCTGCCGTTAGCGGGTTCGGTGTACAGCCCACCTGTTCCACACGTAGCGCGCCTCAATTCCAAGCACGAGGAGGAAGAAGTAGAACAGCTGAGCAAACTCGCCTGGTGTCAGACAGCTCCACGACTGGACTCACCACACCGCCCCCTCCTACTCTCCATCAGCGCCTTGACATTGTTGAATCGCGGGAACCTGTCCGACCCGCCGCACCGCTTCTTACAAGTGCGCAACTCGCACCTCCCCGCACCACCCTCGCGCTCCTCCGCTGTCGGCTGGACTGGGGTCGCATCCGTGTCCTCCCCGCATAAGGGGCACTTCATCGGGTCCACCCAGCGGAAGTACTCATGCTTGAACCACCTAGCAGTGGCAAGCACGAGCCGGTCAACCTCGCCAGCGTCAGACGGCAGGCCTGACAGTTCCCCCTCGAGTTTCCCCGCTTTCGTCCTAAGCGGTTCAAGCAGCTCTCTGGCTTTCTGGATGGTCGTCGCGTCCTGTAGTCAGCATCGCTCACTGTGCACACTCACGCTCTGTTCCGCCAAAGGGAGCATATGCTTCTCCAGCGCTCTAAGCGTATCCTCCATGCCATACCGCGTTTGCCGCCGTGCATAACGGGCAATGACCTGGACGACTGGCCGAGCGAACTGAGACACCAGCTGGTTAGTGAGCTGAACGATCTCACGGCTCAGCTCCTCGCTTGGCATTTGCACAGCTGGAATCGAAGCAAGATCGTTGTACCTCCTCGTTTCGAGGCCAACCGCAACGTAGGCTGACCACTGGGTGTTCCATGTGGCAAACCATTTGGCGCTTGCTGTGGTCATGATTTGGACTGTTGGAGACGTTGGAGGGAGCGATGCTGCTCATCTGATGATGCCGTTGGACGCGGCGTCATGTCATGCTTATCCTTCGGCATGACGTGCCTGAAATTAGATGATGTTGGGTGGCAACGGAGGCAGATGTTGAGGCAGGCTGTCTGTTCAGCAAGAGCTACACTGATAGATACCGCAGTGTCGTAAGCAGCGCCCAGCGGTGACAGTAGAGCGCAGCCGCAGACGACGTGCTGGGCTGACCCAGAGTATTTGGAGAAAGCAACTTCGACAGCTTGAACGTTATCAGTGAGACGGCAATGACACCGATGATAGTTCATTAGAACAGCTTTTGAGAACAAATGTCATCGCTGCCACTTCACTGATCTGCCATTACCGACTATGGAGTCAGTTCGGGCTGTTGGCTGAATACCTGCAAGTAAGAGGCACGTCCAAGGTCCCCTGCATGCCAGACACGCGCTGTATCAGCCAGAAAAGTTAGTGGAAAAGGACCGTTGTGAGACTGCCTAGCCCGCGAGCTCCGGAAAGAAGAAAGCCGCTCGTCTTCTCTCGCAACGGAGCAGGAACATGAGTTAACGAACTGGAAATGGTTGTTCTCGCGTTTCCGCTTGCACCGGACAGATGTCCAACATGTCTCGAGTTCACGTTTTCAACGGGTTAGAATATTGGAATCAGCGTAGGCGTCGATTTATGGCGGTATTTCCAGACCTTTTTCGGGTATTTTTATTGGAAAACCGCTATCGCGGGTGGGCCGCGGTATGTGTGCACCGTACTGTGATGCGCGTCGCGTCGGTCTCAGGCGTGCAGCAGTCTATGCGACACAGCGACACGGCGTCGACTACGGTTGCCTGGAGCACTGTTCATGGGCTTGCTCTCCTGCTATGATACAGGCAGTGGCATCGAAGTAGAGCTTGGGCCACCTCGCAGATCATAACGATACGGGCGCGCACCTGCCTTCCAGGGCGTATATCCACTTGTACATTGACTCCTCATCATCCAGCTGTGCGTCGCTAGCGCCAGCGGACAGCTGCGACCATCCTTGCTCACCACGCTAACCTACTGATGACTCACTTCACGACGACAGCTAACGACTCCTCAGACTGTCGCCAGTGAAAGCGCTGAATATTCGCGCGGGTACACCTCAACACGTGCCGGACTTTCAAGCGCGCGTCGACAGGTAACGACGAGTGCCAATCACTTCACGCACCCTCCGCCTCGCGCCTCCGATCCGAGGCATCGGAAGTAGAACTCAACGGCCTGGGAAATTGGCGGCGAGTAGGCGAGCGAGACGGACGGACACACGACTACAACTCCTCCACTTTCGGTGTCGGCGTTGGCCGAATCTGGCGGCTGAATTCCCGCCCTGCAGGAAGTTGGACGGACTTTGACACCGCCCCCGGCCCACCTCGAGCACAGTTGACAAACTGCGGAGTGCCCGTGAAAGACGTCGACACGGGCGACGACCTCACCTCCCAATCGAGCACGATCGATCTGGGGGTCATCCGGCCCCACCCGGGCTCCGCTCTGCAGACTGGCCCCGCTGCGTAACGGACTGATGGCGACATGGCGACGACGGCTCCAACAGCATTACTGTGCCTCTCCTATTCGGATGCAGATATGAAGATAACACACTGCAGTATGCCGGTATCAAGCACAACAATGCGCGGTAGATGAGTCATCGGCTTATGAAGAATGACTGTGCTCTTGTGACGCCCGACTACCAGCTGTGGGAATGAAACCTAGCAACCAGTGTTCTGGAACATAAAGCCTGTTTTGCTGGGCCTGGCTCTCGACTCAAACGGCATCAGCGCAGCCACCCGTCCCGGACATAGCCGCACCAAGCTGGCAAACGAGAGAAATCACCAGAGCGGAATGAGTAACAAGAGCCCTGACAAGCGAACGCCTAAACGGTCTTTGACTATGTCTTTGGAAAATACCCGCGATCTCAGGCCTTTGGTGCTCCTGACCGGCCCGCTAAATTACCAAGAGGTGGTAGTTTGTCCGCGGTGCGCAGAGATGACATCAAAGGGCTCGACTGGGGCCGTGACCGCGGTGTCTAAACCTTGGTGTTGCTATGTATAATCCTTGCAATACACCGGACATGGAGGCGTTTCGACTCCGCCATCGCCTCCTGCTCCTCCGCCTTTCCAATACTGCATTGTCCGGTACCCCTGTCGGATCCGGTTGTTCCCCTACACAATGGAAATTGACCCGGCGGGTACCGGCTGCTTGGTCAATGCTTGGTCAGAGGGTCGTCACAGATGACTCGACACGACACGGCAACCAAAAGTCCCGTCAACACCGCCAGCATTGTGCCAGGAGTGATAAAATATCGTGCCGCCGAGAGTCTCTTGGCCCGTACCCCCGTCCACCTCTCTCACCTTACTCCTCTGCCTCTCATCACCAGCAGCAACAAGCTACCTCGACCAGAGAATGCACCTCTGAGAGACACATCGAACTCGATTGAAGAAAGATCGCACCGCAGATACACTTCCCACCATCTCTTCTACAGCCTCACCGCACACCCCAGTGCCACACCTCGCCACCACTACCACAACCAGCACCACCACACTGTCCTCCCGTGCCCAGGACGTCACAGCAGCAGCAGCCAGCCATGCAAGCTCACCCCCGTCTGACCGAATCCAACCATCGAACCACCTACCAGTCCGAACTACCAACACAATTGCTAGGCGACTAAACAGCCTATCTGCCACAATCGCACCAACTACCGAAGAACTAGCCACACTGTCTGGCCGTCCCAACATGCACTTTGCATCCAACACATCCCTAACGCCCCTCGGCGTGCGTCTCCTTACCGTCTCGCGTGCCAAGCTCGAGGCACTCGACATGCCCATGGGCACACGTGAACCCGCGCACGCACTCCGCCGTGGCGTTCTTGTCCGCGAGGCAGTCCGCTCCGCCTGGGCGTCTGTCGAGCAGCAGACCTCGTCCGAGCTCACAAATTGGCACGCAACCAACGCGCTTGGTCTCGACACCGTCTCCGAGGACGACGAGGAGTCCGTCGAGCACGAAGTTGCTGAAGAGCGCTGGCTCGAGGACGTTCTCGCCAACGTCGAGCAGGCCGACGAGCCATACTGGGTCGAGGCTACCGTTGGTACCCCAGCCTACGAGGAGGAGGAGTACGAGTACAACGACGTTGAGTCGTACACGTTCCCCTCGCAGAGCGCCGGCACCAGCGTTTGCGTCGTCTCCGTCGCCGAAATGGACGAGGAC
The DNA here is from genome assembly GCA_001600275.1 of Cutaneotrichosporon curvatum. NCBI lineage: Eukaryota > Fungi > Basidiomycota > Tremellomycetes > Trichosporonales > Trichosporonaceae > Cutaneotrichosporon > Cutaneotrichosporon curvatum. The sequence goes on along the minus strand of BCJH01000014.1, from coordinate 437,592 downwards.
TCGGACTACGTCGACAGCTGGCTCGAGCTCGATGCCAGCTCGCAGCAGGCTAAGCCTGAGTACTCCCGGGTCTGCTACTCGCCCCGCCCGACCGAGGTTGAACTGGAAGAGAACGACGAGGCAGTCCCCGAACTGTCGCCTTCGATGTCTACTTCCTCCGGGTCGCCCGAACTCGAGCCCACAACGCCGCCTGCGCCGCCGCCACTCCTCCAGCGCCAAGAGTACATCGACTGCGAGGAAGCAGAAGTACTCGCCACGCTCGACCACGCCCACGATCACAAGGACGAATTCGTCGACGCGTGTGACGATTGCGAGACCCCAAGCATTGTCGACTTTGTCAATCCGCCGCCCCAGCTTCATCCACCGTCCGAGAGCGACGTCACCGTGGCGATGTGGGTGTCTCTGGGCTTCAACGACTGCATGGACGGCGAGTGCGAGTTTGATCTTATCGCCCTGCCGCCGCCATTGGACGCCTGCGACGATGACGACGACGACGAGTGCGAGTGCAGAACACCGCCGCTGCTCGCGTCTGATTATAGTGCCAAGGAGCTGGCGGATGTTGACGCTGAGGTAGCCAAGCCTGCTTGGGGAGAGGGGAAGGGAAGATCAGAGGAAGGGATTGAGGATCATTGGCAATGGGCGTTGGCATAGTGACAAAGGAAGTGAAGGGGTGTCTGAGGATCAGAGGAGAAATGGAAGTTGTCTGAGTATGAAGTACAAAGTACGAGAATGCAAAGAATCCAGATACAGCTAGCTGCGCACGAGCGACTGAGTACGTCGCCTGGCTACCTTCAAGCAGGATGAGCGCCACCGATGCTAGCACACCAGGCCATTCGTGGGAAACAGCAGCATAATCGAGCCACAACAACCTGGTTGTTCAGCCCGAACGGGTCCATACAGCCAGATCATGTCGCGTACAGCTTGTGCTCGACCGTGTTAAAAGTCGATCTGGTCTTGAAAGCGCGTCCGCGGTCGCCTCACCAGTACTGGCTCGGAGCACATCCGTCTTACTTCACCTCTCTTCGACAAGTCGTCTGTGAGACCAGGCCCAGCCCCAGACAGTCTCGGGATACCCCGTGCTTCCCGCGGTGCCAATATAGCGTTGTTCACGTCTAGCAACACCTCCACCGGACCGGTGAGACCACAAACAAAGATATGGCAGACCAGGGTAGTTTCAACCTGTAGCTCAAATGAATAAATTCACCACACGTAGTCTATGTCCGTCCGTTTCTCGCCCCCAGGACCACACCTCACGTCCTCACAAAAGAAACAGATGCTCATCAAACAGCGTATGCACTTCCTGCATAGCCTGGCCTAATAACCCATCACGGACGAGCAGAAAGGAAAGTGACAAAAATACCGGAAAATGCCATCGAAAATACAACAAAATGTGCCACGAAAATAGTCGACTTTACCGCCATCTACACAACCATCCTCTGTCGACAAACCCAACGTTTTTTCATGGTATCGATGCTTCACACCTACCTCCGCATCAAGAACGCAACAGGAGGCCTCTGCATGCCCCAATGCGTGCAGGAGAGCTTGGCAACTGCCATACCCCTTGCAGCATTTGTCAAAACATCAAGCCTCCTTAGCTCAGTTGGTAGAGTACCTCACTAGTACGTGCGTTTCGCAGTCAATGAGGCGGTCAGTCGTTCGAATCGGCTAGAAGGCAATCTTTTTGCGCCTTTCTCCTCTGCTGTACCATGCATATGTATCTTTTTGCGCCCTTCCCCTCTGCAGCTCCTCGCATAGCGTGACTCGCAACTACGTCCACCGGCACTGGCAGCTCCAGTAAGTCATGACCATTGGAATCGACAAAGACATGAAAGCCGTTGTGTCCAGTTTCCGGGCCCTCATGAGCGCCCTGTTTTGACCCAGTAGCACCACCCCAGACAATCAAGATCGTGCATGACAAACTACAACGGACTCCCCAAACCCAGACCCAACACCTACCCACTCCCCGGCTTCGGCGACGACTTGACCCCCTGGCTAGCAACACTCGGCGACCGCGCCAGCCCTATCTGCCCCATCTGCGGCGTGGCCACAGGCGTGGCCGAAAGCCCCTGCTGCTGCTGCTGCTGCTGTTGCTGTTGCTGCTGCTGCTGCTGAGCCTGAGCCTGTGCTTGGGCCTGAGCTTGCGCTTGTGCTTGCGCCTGGGCCTGAGCTTGAGCCTGAGCCTGCGCCTGTGCTTGAGCCTGAGCCTGAGCCTGCGCCTGAGCCTGGGCATGCGCCTGAGCCTGCGCCTGCGCCTGCTGGGCATTGCGCATTAGCGTCATCTGCACGACGCGGATGTTCTCCGGCGTGGCGGGCTGTCCTGTAGCCGCGAGGGTGGTGAGGATCTGCTGGAATTGCGCCTGCTGTTGGGGTGACATCTGCTGCACGCCCGGCGGGGGGCGGACGCGGTTCAGCGCCGCCTGGGCCTGCTGCTGGGCCTGTTGCTGGACCTGTTGTTGGGCTTGCTGCTGGGCCTGTTGCTGGGCTTGCTGCTGCTGCTGCTGCTGCTGTTGCTGCTGTTGCTGTTGCTGGTTCTGCTGGAGCTGCGGGCTGGCATTGGTCTGCACCACAGGCGAGGCGGACTCGCCGTTTGCGCTCGGGGTCGCGTTCGCTGGTGTCTCGGCGAAGGGCTGTGGCGTGCCGCTCGTCGCACGCGCTGCTTGAGCCTGCTGTGCCGCCTGGGCACGCTGAGCCTGCAACGCCTGCTGCTGGAGCATCTGGATCTGCTGCTGCGTGAGGTTCTGCCCAGCAGGACGAGGCGCGCCATTCGCTGCGGGGTTGCCGTTCGCCTGCCGTCCGTTCACGGACGCAGCTGCGGCCACAGCGTTGATGAGCTGCTGCTGGCTCGGCGCCATGGGCTGACCGTTGGGCCCGACGCGAGGCTGCTGCGCTGCAGCCTGCGCAGGCGGACGCACCTGTCCACCCGCGTTCATCAGCGCCTGCTGCTGCTGCCGCATTTGCTGGGCCTGTTGCTGCCTGTGCTGCTCCTGTATCAGGCGGCGCTGCTGCTGGGCCTCCTGCATGCGCAGGTCGCGCTGGAACTTGAGCTCGACAAGTTCGAAGGGAGTCATCGGCTGGCCGTTCGGGCTGGCAATAGTCGAGTGCGACTCGTGGACAGTGATTTCCCGTGGATCCTGGTCCTTCAGATTCTCCTTGGTCTTGTTGTCCCGCCGCCTCGACAACCGCCGGATCGCGTCGAACATTGCCTGGTGGCGCACGGCCTTCTTCGTCGACCCCTCATACCGCTGCTGCTTCGCTGCCCTGGCCTCGCGCTTCGAGAGGCCGGGCGGGGGCGGTGGCTCCAGCGGTCCCGGGGCAGTACCGTTCGCACCCGGGGTGCCAGCACCTGGTGTGCCCGCGCCCTTGGACGGGCCAGGCGTGCCAGCGCCAGCGGTACCAGAAACCGGCGTGTCCACGCCCGACTTGGGTGCATTCTTGCCGGGTCCCCAGGTCGTGTTCCAGTGCTCGTAGCAGTCGTACGCCGTCCTCCGGTCAGACGGGATAGTGACACGCTCAGAGTTGAACGCATCGGCAATCAGCTGCCAGTTGTACGGGTACGTCGTGACGAGGCGCAGGAGATGCTTGTCCTCCTCTGCAGACCAGGTCAGCTCAGGCCGCGTGCCCTCGGGCTTCTGCTGGGGGTTGTAAGGCAACATGTTGAGTGGTCGCACGCCGCGGCCAGAGAAGAACGTCGACACAGACGCGACCACATCGGGGGCCACATCCGTCGCACCCTTCGGGTCCTCGTACCACGGTCCCTCGTGCAGGTCCCAGTCGCTGCCCTCGTCGAAGTGGTTGCGCGCAGGCTGGAGATGGGACACGAAGACGGGGCGGAAGTCGAGTATGCGGGATGTATGTGCCATGCGGTTGCCTGAGAGCCCGCCTTCCTCAAGACGGCGGTGCATCTTGGTCTCGTCAGGTGGCTGCGGGCCGCCGTACAGCGCCAGGTCGGGGAAGAGCTCTACCAGGGACGGCGCGGGATCCTCCACAGGCGGCGAGACGTCTCCAGCGGCCTTGGGCTTAGGCAGGGGCAGGGACGTGAGATCGGCTGTTGGGGCCTCGGCGGCAACGTACAACAACGGCCGGCGCGCGGCCGCAAGCTGCTCAGCGTCAGAGAAGCGTTTGCTCAGGACGAGGCCATTCGGCAATACCGTGGCGTCGCGGGTATCGCTGGCCTTGGCGTCTGCCTCCTTATCCACAGGCGCAGCGGCACCAGCGTTCGCGATGTCATCGAGACCGACGGCATCGTCTGCCTCGCCATCGGCGTCTGCTTCTCCCTCGGCATCCGCTTCTCCCTCGGCATCAGCCTCCTCTCCATCAGCATCAGCCTCGCCAGCTGCATCATCCTCTCCAGCGGCATCGTCCTCCCCGGCGGCGTCCTCCTCTGCAGCCTCTGGTGCAGCATCAACCTCCATCTTGACGTCCGCCTCCTCCTGCTTATCTTCTGGCGTGTCCCCAGGCTTCTCGAGCATGTCGTCGAGCACCTCGGCACCGGATGGATCTGGCCTGTCACTAGCTGCGACCTCGGCCTCAGCCGCCTCAGCGACCTCCTCCCCGGCGCCAACGAGCATCTCAACATCGTCCTCCGCCGAGCCGTGCTCTCCATCAACCCTCCCAGGTATCAGGAGATCCTTGGACGCGCCCCAGCCCCGCCCGCCGACCATTAGATCAGCCTTCTCCTCCGGCGAGGAAAGGTGCCACTCCACGACCTGGTACGCAAACTCGCGGGAGACGACGCGTTTCCACCTCCGCTCCTCTGCAAAGTCGATGTGCATCCACTCCATCTCGTCGAGCAGCCAGTCCCAATGCGACTTGGGCACCGGCGGTCCGCGGTGCTTCTTCGGCTGGCGCAGGCTCCAGCGCCCAGAGGCCTTCTTGGCCTCTATGCGCTCCATCGCGCGGATGTGCCTCAGCTCAGCCTGCGCCACGCGCCAGTCGCTCGTCAGAACGCATTTTGGCGACCGCGCGATGCCGTTGCTGAGGGGGTTGATGCCGAACTGCACATGAAGCTTGTACGTATCCACCTTGCTCTCGCCCTTGCTGCCTCGCCTCCTGCGATGTTGGTCGCCCAGGATGCGTGGCAGCACAGGCACGTGCTTGGCGTACTCGCTCTCCAGGGGCATGAGCACCTTGGTCGCGTGCATTGGTGGCGGTGTCGCGGCGGGGTTATAGTTATCCACGGGGTCCCACGGCGGCACGTCCAGGTCTGCGCTCATCGCACCCAGCGTGCGGCGCGGGAGAACGTCGTTCATCGATACTGTAGCCGGTGGCGGTCGAGGCGAGCCGTTTCTAGACGCGCGGGTGGCATGTGGAGACGCTGCCACTGGCGTGCCATGCCGGCTCGCTGTGCGCGAGTTAGGCCTGCTCGATCGCCTTAACTCGGGCTCGACAGCGCTGAGGGGCTGCGCATGAGCCTGCGCGTGAGCCTGGACAGGTGGCTCGTCGGGAAAGTCGATAGTGCCAGCTGGTGGGGACGGCGGTGGGATGGCGGGCAGGGAGAGCGCTGCAATTCGAGATGGCCCAGCCTCGAGCCTGTACTCGTCCTTCCAGCCGTCGAACGCCTCTTGTGCTCCCGGTTCGAGCTCCTCCACATCGATATCGATCGAGGGGAAGTCAGATCCCGGCGCGCTTTTGCGCTTCAACAAGCCGTAGAGGTCGCGCAGAGCCACTCCATGTTGTTGTTGGAATTCGCTGATCGTCAGTTACGCCCTCCGGCATGGTCAGTACCTTGCGTATTTCGTCTTGGCCTCGATAACATCGTGCACCGCCCCGCTGAGCTGATATGTCTGGGAGAGTTAGCTAGAGTTCAAATGTAGTGCACAAGAGCACATGCTGCCGCCATGGCTGTGTCCGGTCCGGCCGGCTACGATCAAGACCCACCTCAACCTCGGTCTCCATTGCGGGCGACTGGCAGCCTCGCGCGTGCTGCTTTCTTCGCGCAGAGTGTGGTGTCCAGTGATCAGGCGCCGGGCGCGCTGTGTCGGTGTCGCCGCGGGGAGGTGTGGCCGAGGGATGGCTGCTGGCAAACGCGGTTGGAAGGCTGGTTCGAGGTGAGAGCAGATGGCTTCGATGTTAACACGGGGGTAAAGCGCTCTGGCTCGATTTAGGCGAGCGAACTGCTCTGCAAACCTATTTGAACATACGGAAATAGGCCCGCGAGTCTGGAGACCCCACACGGATCGTCACCAGATACGCGTCTGGGGACATTTGATTCATTTCCGCTCTACTCACTTTCTGGCGATCCGTGCGACGTTCGACGCTTTCTTTTGTCTATTGTTCTGGTTTACTGTTCGCTGGCTCCGACCTGGGTGTCCCCGAGTTTATAATATCGACCGTGGTCTCGGCGGCGGAGGTCTTTTCTTCGATTCTGTCTCTTCGCTCTTCCTGTCACCACCCCTTCAAGCCACAGTCGCGCATCAGCCAGCCTGGAGCTGCAACAACACCCCGCCATGTCCGCAAGCGCCATTCCCATCTCACCGCCCATTGCGGCCGTCAACATCTCGAACCCCATCTCCGGCCCCATCTCGGCACAGCACGTCTCCTCCATGCGCAAGCGCGGGTCGCCGTTGGCAGAGACCGACCCGAGCACGCAGGGTGCCAACCCCCCCAGCCCGCCTGCTAGCCCCCGCCCGATACTCAAGGAACCAAAGCACTACGAGCCCAAGGGGAGTATTCCGGACACTGCCCTCGCTGCCAGCGTTATTTCAGCCGCGCTGGGCGCTCTGGCTGGTGCATGCGTGTACGCTGTCGCTGGCCCAGTGCTGGACTACGTCGGCGCTCAGCACTGGGCGTGGGTTAAGCCCCAGTTGGGGGTGTACTTCACCGCGATGGCGCTGTTCCACCTCCTCGAGTACTGGACTACCGCGGGGTGGAACCCTGAGAAGCTCTCGGTCGACGGTGAGTAGTCCGGACGCCGACGTGGCTGACTGCAGCGTTCCTGCTCAACAATGGGCACGAGTACCACATCGCCCACGGCTTCGGCCTGGCAGAGTACTTTGTGTCAAGCTACCTCTGGCCGAGCAAGTTCAATGGCAGGATGGCGAGCCCTACGGCTCTGGCGATTTGTACGGCGCTATCCCTTGGACTCGCTGACCCCAGACACCGCAGGCATAGTCTTCGGGCAGACGTTCCGCTCCCTCGCGATGGTGCACGCAGCCAGGAGCTTTTCGCACATCGTCAAGACCGTCAAGCTCGCGGACCACACCCTCGTCACCACAGGCGTGTACCGCTTTGTCCGGCACCCGTCGTACGTCGGCTTCTTCTACTGGGCGGTCGCGACGCAGCTCCTCCTCTCGAACGTGCTCAGCACTATTGGCTTTGTGCTCGTCCTGGGCCGGTTCTTCTACAAGCGTATCCTGAGTGAGTAGCAGACCACAGGCATACTGATGGCAGACGAGGAGCGCCACCTTGTGCGCTTCTTCGGCGACGAGTACGTCCAGTACCGCAAGCGCGTGGGCACAGGTCTGCCCTTCGTGTAGGCGCATGACTTATCGAGTAGGGCAAGAGCTGTCAGGCGCGTATTCTGGGTATAACAGTATGCATATACATAGTCTAGCTGCGCTTCGACGGGCGCGACGGCCGCTTAGCAGGCATCGGCTCGTCCTCATCGCTGCTCTCCTCCTCCTCGTCCGAGACCTCACCCACAGCCTCGTTCTCGTCCCAGTCGAGATCATCCTCCTCCTCAGCCCCGCGGTCCTCGTAGTCGAACTCGTCGTCCTCGTCATCATCCCCATCCCGCTGCTGCGCGCGAATACGCTCCAGCTCCTCCTCCGGGTCGAGATCAGACAAGCCCTCGACATCAGGGTCGCTCTCATCCTCCTCGTCACCCTCGTCCGCGACCTCGCCCTTCTTCGCAGCCTTCTCCGCCTTCTTGCGCGCAACGTTGGCAGCCTGCTCGGCCCGCCTCGCGGCCTTGAGCTGGCGCTGCTGGTCGTGCCTCTTCTGCTGCGCCGCAGACTCCTTGCTCGACTTGGACACAAACTCATGGAACACAGTCTGTCCCTCGCCCTTCTTGCTTCCGACGAGACCCTCGACGACCTTGACGAGCTTGAGCTCAAGCCTTGGGCCAGTCTCAAGCAGCTTCACGGCCTTGCGCTCGCCCTTCTTGTTCCCGCGGCCGACATAGTCCTCGGGCAGCTCGACGGCGTTGCTGTCGCTCTCAGCCTCGGACGCCTCGCTCTCGCTCATCGAGTCGTACCCGCCCGTCACGTCTGAGCCGGAGGGCGAGCTCCCCCGCTTGCGGAGGAGGTAGTCTGCAATGTCGTCCGCGTTGGCGAGGTTGGTGCGCTTGCTCGTCTTGGAGGGGTCGAGCAGCTTCCGCACGCGGCGGGACACGCCTTGTGGGCGGACAGAGATGGTGTAGTGGCGCATGGAGACCAGTCCTGTGCCGTGGTTGTACGAGATGAGCAGGACGCGGCGGAAGGTCGGGAGCGCGCTCTTCTCAACCTGGATGGGGGGGAAAAGACCCTGGAACATGGTGCTCATGAGACGCAGCTGGGGGAGCGAGGTGCCGTCGGCTGGTTGTTGGAAGTTGTTGAGGACAAGGAGAGGGGGGTTGCGGTACTCGCCTCCTGGGGACTTGGCGAGGTTGCGTAGCGAGCCACGAGCGATGGCAATGTCCCTGGGGGGGGATTAGTTGCAGGTCTAGTCAGGTGCTTACTTCATGAGGGAGTAGCGCTGCACACGGAAGGTGAGCGTCGGGCCCTGCGGCAGACGCGCGACACGCAGGTGGACGTTGGCTGCGTCCGTGAGGGTGAACGCCATGAGGTGGGTGACGCCGAGTGTCGGGGCGATGGAAAGGTAGTCACGGAGACGTGCGCCGGGACGCTCCTTCAGCCTGGTCGCCGTGTTGGGCTCCATGATCTGGCGGACATCGCGCACGAGCTGTGATACACTCTTCGTCACTTCACCAGACTGTTGTTAGCTGGTGCTCTCTGTGCAGTACTATAGCCAACCAACCCACCTTGATCACGAACGACTTGGGAGCGTTCGTCTCCGCCTCGCCCGACTGGGCGCCCTTGAGATGGGTCCTTGTCTTTCTTCTGCGCTTGCCCATGGTGTGTGCTGAGAGATGGGTGGTTGGTACACTTGTCCACCCTCTTGAAGCTCTGATCTCGAAATCTCGCTGCAGAAATCGCCACTATGCAGGAGTACACGTCATATAAAGATCCTCACCCAGTTGTTATCACACACCACGTGTATCCCACGACGCTTACACGTGCCCCCCCACTTCCGAACCCTATCCCCTCCCCCCACATACCCGGGCCGCCGCTCTCCGATGAAAGACTAAACCGAACGGATGTGATGTCAAAGTCACATGATCTGGGGTAATTGGCCCCTCGGCGTCCGGCTCGACGGCTTTACCCAAAGTCGCAGCGGAGCAAGCATCAAGCCAAGCAACCAACAATCTCCGCACGCCGCCGTCTGTCGAGCAACAAGAGAAAGAGCAAAGCGAGAGGAACGCTGAAAGACTCTTGGTCTTGTCCGTCTTGTCCACTTCCCACTCGACCGTCTGGTCCGTCCTTTCTCCCTCGCCCCCTCCCTCCCTCCCTCCTCTTTCCGTCACAATGTCGCTCGCCAGGATGCCGTCCAGGCTGCCGCCATTGGGCGCGCGCATGCGCTTCACTGCCTCAGCCCCATCAGCGTTCGCCGTGTGCCGCCGCACGTTCGCCAGCCCATCAAACGTCGACCCAGCCCCTCCCCCGAAGGCGCGCCTCGAGCCGACCACATTCGACGGAAAGGCATCCCCTCGCACCGTCCACTCCCGCCCCAAGCCATTGCGCGGCATGCCCCGCGCGCTGACCCCTTGGGAGATGGAGCGCGCCGCGCGCGAGCAGGCAGCAGAGGCTGCCGAGGCCAAGAGGGCTGCGGAGGCTGCTGAAGCCGCGACGCTCGCTGCTGCTGCTGAGGGCGGCGGGAAGAAGGTCGCCGCTGGGGCCAGCGGAAGCGGAAGCGGCAATGGGGACGGAAAGGGTAATGGCGCGCCCGCGGCGAAGCGGAAGCCAGTGCGCATGCAGATGGAGGAGCACTCGTTCAATGGTCCCAGCAGGCCGCGTGCGATCTACTCGCGTCCCTCGAGGGAGCTGCCGTCATTGAAGGTGGGTTTGATGTCGGAGATGCGAGCTGACATGCAGAGCAAGCTGCCATTATGTACGGAGAGTTTTGGCGACCGAACTGACGACAGATCTTTTGCTCGCTGTGCTCGGCCTGGGCGCTTGGGGATCGTTCATCCTGTATGCGACCAACAACGGTGTGTAGAGTGTGTATGTGCGTTGCTGACGGCAGAACGATTGAGCTCCTCCGTTGTCCGCCAGGTGCTCTTCCAGCTGCGCAACTCGTCGGAAGTGAGGGACATCCTCGGCGAGCACGTGCGCTTCGCGCCGAACTGGTGGGGCTTCGGCGAGCCATGGATCTCGGGCGGCGTGGGTTATGGAAGGGTGACAACGCTGATGGCAGATCAACCTGATGCAGGGCCGCATCGACGTCAAGTTCCGCATGCGCGGAGACAAGGAGGAGGGCACAGTCTACTTCACCTCCATCCGGCCACAGCAGTCTGCGCCGTGGCGTATAGGTGAGTACCCCTGCCTCGAGCCAGTGCTAACCCCAGTCCGCTACAAGGTCATCGCAGACAGCGGCGCCACCGTTCGCCTCGAGGACATGGTCGTCCGTCCCGTGGTCGAAGAGGGAGCAGCAGAGGCAGCACCAGCAGCCGCTGCCACAGCGTAGGCACCTGTAACCATACCAAAAGTCATACCAAAGTAACATACCAATGCATCACTCAGCGGGGCGAGTCGCCATTATATACACATGCATCTACGCAGAGCCTAGGAAATCGTCCACAAAGTCCGCAAACGAGTCGTACACAGCGTCGGGCTGTGCCTCGTCCTCCGCCCCAGGCCGGTACTTGCCCGTCCGCACTGCTATCAGCCGCATCCTCATCACTACGCACCCAGAATCCTCCTCAGCCCCAGATCCCGCGCGCCCTCGCCCAGATCGTTGTTTACATCGTCCCCAACGATCCCCACATCACCCAGTATGACCCCATACTTCTCTTTCATCATCTTGATTGCGTTCTCGTAGAACCCGAGCGTAGGCTTGCCCACAACCTCGGCAGTGACCCCGGCCGCGACTTCCAGAGCAGCGACATACGCCCCAATACCAAGACTCAACCCGGTAGGAAACTCCTTCGTCTCCGCCGCCTGGTGGTACGCAGCCTTATGCGGCGCAATGAGGACCGGCTTCTTCTGCGCGGGCTTGACCTCCCCCCCACCCGGTGAGCGTATCGGCTCCCCCTTGAGAATGCGGAACGCAGTGTTCAACCGCGCATAGTCATACGCCTCAGAATACAGCCCCAGCACGACGCAGTCATACCCCCCACTCTGAGGCACGGACGCGAACTCCTCCGCAGCCGAGGGGGAGAGCATGAGATATGGTCTGCTGTCAGTCCCGGCTTATCAGCACGCACGTCAACCCCCGCGCCTGGACCAGCTTCCGGCACGACGAGAGCGAGGTGAGCAGCTCATCCGCGTGCGCGGGGAGGCCCATGACGCCCAGCTTGGCAAGCAGGCGGCGGTCCGACTCCTTCGTGTTGTTCGAGCTGAAGAGCGTTAGGTAGGTGAGTGGGGTGAGCGTACCAGAAGACGAAGGGGATGCGCGCGGCGCGTAGTCGTGCTACGGCTGCGGCCGCGCGCGGAGTGAGCTCGGAGCCGACGTGGATCGTCCCGTTTAGGTCTATGAGGAGGGCTTTGAGCTTGGGGCTGGGGGTTAGGTGGTAGGAATGAGCGGGGACGTACGCTGTCGGCATGCTGGGTGTTAGCGGGGAGAGATAAGCGATGGTGAAACCGAGGTGATCGGGTCATGCATGATGGCGTGTTTGATGTCGCCGAGGTCGCCGACGCTGCCACAGTCGGGTCGTCAGTCAGTCCGCTGGACACCATGACCTCTGACTTCCACCACTGAGCAATCGAAATGCAACGTCTCAGTGAACATGCAACTAGGCACTCCGAGCAGTGATGCACTTCCTAGCTAGCCTGACTGCTGCTACAAGCCGACGCCACATCTCACACCATGCATATCTATAGCATATCCAGGAACTTCTTCACGTCCGCCTCGCCGCGGAATCCGACTGCCATCAGCTCGCGCTCGCACTCCCATCTCTTGCCCGCATGCACTCACTGAACTTGTTCTTGACTGCGCCGTCCTTGAACGCAACAACGGTCGGCAAAGCAGTAACCTGCCGTCAGCATCTCTCCCAGCCCCACACACTCAGAACTCACCTTGTACTGCCCCGCGATCTCGGGGTACTTGTCCACGTCCAGCGTGAGCAGGTCGAACTGGGTCTCAGGGCCAGTCACAGACTTCAGCAGCGGCTGGAGCACACGGCACGGCTGGCACCAGCTGCTTGTTAGCTTCTGCCCCTCATATGGACTGAGCCATATCCCCCCACTCACTCGGCGTAGAAGTCAACGAGCACAGGCTTGCTGTTGCCCGCGTCGCCGATGCGCGCGGTGAATTGCTGCTGTCAGCTCATCGGCCGAAGGGGGAACCGTACCTCCGGTGTAGCGTTGAGGAAGTGGTCACGGCGCACAGCGGTGGTGTGCAGTGACCTCCTGAGGGGGGCAAGGGCGCGTGCAGACGTGCGGAGGAGGGACATGGTGCTGGGGAGGTGATGAACAAGCAGCAAGTATAGGTGCTGCTCGATGACAGAGGCGAAAGAGATTGAGATGACAGCAGCGGAGACGAAACGATCTCCGTGTGCCTGGATTCGGTGTGTATCTTGGGTGGCCAAAATTCTGCAAGACGGTCATCACCGTTCGACAACAACTTTCCGTCGCCATGCCGAAAGCAAGTGAGTCGGCTGGGGGTGGTACGGGCGTGCTAACGGTAGATAAGAAGGGTGGCGCAAAACCCAAGAGCAAGGTGTATGCCGTGCCGACCACACAGCGTGAGTATGGAGGTGGGAGTCGCAGCTGACAGCAGGCAAGAAGGACAGCGGCGTGCCCAAGCTCCAGGCGTTGCAGGACAAGCGTGTGAAGGCGCAGGCAGCACAGGCAGCGCAAAAGGCCGCCAAGGTGAGTTGTCTTCAGACCATGGCTAACATTAGCCCGTTGTCGCTGCTCGCACTATGACAGCACTGGCATCCACCTCCCGACACGAGGGCGACATCTACGCCCCGCGGGTGGACGCAGATGGCGCACCTATCGACGCTTCGCTGACAGTGCGCGACTCATCAGCCAAGGCGTTCATGCGCGAGCTGCGCAAGGTCATTGAGCGGGCGGACGTGATCATCCAGGTGCTGGACGCGCGCGACCCGGACGGCACGCGCTCCCGCTGGGTCGAGGAGGAGGTGCGCAAGCGCGACGCACAAGGGAAGAAGCTCCTAGCGGTTGTGAACAAGATCGATCTCGTCCCGCGCGAGAACCTCGAGGCATGGGTCAAATACCTTCGCCATTCGTTCCCCACTATGCCATTCAAGTCGAGTACCCAGAGCCAGAGGCAGAACCTGAGCCAGAACCCCGTCCCGCTGGTACAGGCTGCGGCAGGGCAAATCGGCAACAACCAGAAGCTGCCGGAACTGCCGTCGACATCGAGTTCGCTCGGTGCACCCGCCCTCCTCGGCCTGCTGAAGCAGTATGCCCTGACATCGCCGCACTCGGCGCTGACGGTCGGTGTGGTGGGCTACCCCAACGTCGGGAAGAGCTCGCTCATCAACTCGCTGAAGCGGTCACGCGCATGCGGCGTCGCTGCCATGCCAGGCAAGACCCGTGTGGTACAGGAGGTTGTCCTTGACAAGGGCGTCAAGATCCTCGACTGCCCGGGAGTGGTGCTCGAAGACATCGGACAGCAGATGTACGGCCTAGACGCGGCAGCCAGCAGGCGGCGCCAAGCTGAGATCATGTTGCGTAACTGTGTCAAAGCCGAGCTGGTGGAGGACCCGATCTCGCCCATTGGCGTTATCCTCGACCGCGCAGACAAGGACCACCTCATGCGGATGTACAACCTCCCACCATGGGACGACTCGCGCGACTTCCTCATCAAGCTGGCACTCACGCGTGGCCGCCTGGGCCGCGGGGGTATCCCCGACCTTGAGGGGAGTGCGGTGCAGGTTCTGCGCGACTGGAACTCGGGCAAGATCCCATACTACACCCGCCCGCCGGCTATCCACCCGTCGAGCGCCCCCGCACCAGTAGTGGAACGGGTAGACGGCGACGAGGAGATGGGCGAGGCTGTGGGCAATGCCAAGATCCTCAACTCGCTCAGCGAGGCGTTCACCATCGATGGGCTGTTCGACAGCATCGGCGACGAGGCAGACTGGGATGGCGAGGCGCCGCCAGAGGACGACATGGAGGAGGATGTGGCACCAGTGGTGCCCTTAGCGCAGCCAGTACCTGTATCTGCCGCAGCCCCGAGCGCGTGGACTATGCCGATGTCCCCGTCCTCTTCTGCGTCATCGCCACGCAGCCTGCGCGACTCTCTTTCCCCACCGCCACGGCCATCCGGCGGTCTCGGTTTCGGCAATGGCGCGGCATATCCCGCGCGTGCGGCTGCCGACCCAGCACGGCTGTTCGCACCGGACGAGCTGGCGTTTGCTCCTCAGACCTCTATGCAGAAGCAGCGTGCAAAGAAGGCAGAGAAGAAGGCGAAGAAGCGCCGCGCGGCCGCCGAGCAGACGGAGGGAGAGCTGCTCCTCGGCTTTATGGACATGGACGTGGAGGAGCCAGTAGAGGAGATGGCGGAGCCTGTGGCCCTCAAGACGGCAAAGCAGAGGAGGGAGGAGCGCCGGGCGAAGAAGCCGCGCACGGTTGCTGCGCCAGTGGACGAGGAGAAGCAGAAGGAGGACGACTTTGCCAAGTTCTTGGCCAACATGGGTGCGGAGGAGGACGAGGAGCTGTAGCCGTGTATGCATTAGTTCACCACCTCTAATCGTCAAGTGCTCCGAGCCATCACGGACAACACCTGACTCCCTGGTATCCGTAACTATGCAATGCATCAACAACACCCTACTCCTTCGCGGACGCGTCCCGCGCCTCCTTCTTCCATCGCCGTGAGATCTGCGAGAAGCAGTTGGGGCACAGGTTGTGCGCGAGCTTGAGGTTGCCGCATGCCTCGCAGTGGGTGAGGTCTGGGGTCAGCACTGCACACCAGCTCCACATGTCCGCCAGTCGTTCCCCATCTCCCTTCTTGACTAGCATCTCCAGTCCGCTCCATTGCACCTCTTCCCATACTCCTCAGAAACCTAGCTCATCTCCCGAGCGCCCATCCCATCCCGCATTCTACTCACTAGTCTTCCCCTTCAACCCCTTGTTCGCCGACCGCATGCTCTTGCGCGAGTGCGTAACCTTGTGTTTCGGTACAGCCAACACAATAGGGGGCAGGAGCTCAAGCAGCCCAGCGAGCGCACCAAGCGCGCCTAGCGGGGACGCAAGCCAGGACGGGAGGAAAGTGGATGGGGAGGCGGACGACTGGTCAACGCTTCGTGGCGGGAGTTGGACGGCGGACGACGACGCAAACGGGGAGGAGAAGAGCGAGGTGAAGGGACGCAGGCGGAGCCCTGGTGCGCGGAGGGCGATAGACATGGCGGCGGTGTGTAGGTGGTGACTGGTGGGTTTGAGACGTTGCCAAAGGTCGTTGAGGAGGTCGAAATGTCTGGCGAAACGAGCCTCCGAAAAGGTTGTTTAAGCGGTCCTCCCGTTTAGCTCCGACATAAGCTGTAGACATTAGTTCGCTCGCTCTCAAGGAAGGAGGCGGCATGCATTCAACTCCGAGTGTTTGTGAATAATGCATGCAGTGGTGTGCTTGTGTGGTGTGTTGATCTGCTACAACTGGTCCACGGCCTCGGTTGGTCCACCTCTACTGACCAACGCGTTCTATCCTACTGGTCGAAAGTTCGACGCCTCCAGGTCGACACTCCCGATTTACTGGTCGACACGCCCCCACTCGCCAATGTTGCCGTCCAGCACGTCTGCGTCGCTGATCGAGTCGAGACGGCTCAGCTCGCGGCGGACAAAGCGGACAACCTTGTTCAGCTGCTCGATGAACTCCATCTCGTCGATCGCCGCAGCAGGCGGCGGGTTCGCCTCTGTCAACCCGCGCGACGCAAACAAATTGCGCCATGCCCAGCTTGCGAGTTCGGCGTCGGAGCGCGCAAGGTCAACCGGGTCCTCGCTGATGGACAGGCCGAGGACATAGTCCAGACCAGCACCCGCGCCCTTCCACTGCTCGCCCATCTCCTCCATGTACTTGCGGATCACGCGCTCGCGCTCGCCACGCCCAAGGACGATGCGCATCTGCGACTCGGCGAGCTCGAAGAAGTGAGACAGCAGCTCGGTTGGGTACGTCTCGTGTGCGGCCTTGCCGATAGTGAAGCCCGCTGCTGCTGGGTGCTCGTGCGAAGGCGGATGCCGAGGTGCGGATGGGTCCATGGGTTCCGGGACGGCCGAAGGGTCGGGATGGGACGTGCGCAGGGCGCGCAGGCGGACAGCGAGGATCAGCACGTAGAGCAGGTGCAGCTGGAAGAAGGTCTGGTACGTCGCGGGGAGCTGGCATTCTGCGGTCAGTCGTCGGCTGCCATAGTAAACTCACGGTCATACCAGAAGGTACGGTCACGCTCAACAGTGTCAACAACGCCGCGCATCATGCGGCCAGTCTCGCGGATAGCAGTACTTGCGCGCGAGTTGTAGCCCATGAGCTTGGCCACACCGCGGACGAGGTTCTTCGTGCCCTCAGAGTACTTTGTTGACTCTGCTGGCTGAGGGTGGAAAGGGTCTGTAGGTGCTGGGAACTGAGCGCGGGGGACGGGCTTGGGCTCGTTTGATATCGGAACCTCTGGCTCCTTCTGCTTGCGCAGGGTCGGCGCGACTGAAAAAGCGCGGGCTGAGGTGGACGCTGGAAGTGCGCGCGCAGTGCGCACGGCACCGGCGAGTGCTCGGGAGGATCGGACAGCGGACATGATGAATCGCACGTTGTCGTGGGGTAGAATGGATGAGCGAAGGTCCAGACGATTCGCTAGGTTTTACGACGAGCGAGTAGCACTTTGAGACTGTCGCGCAGGTGGTCACTTGCCGAGTGCTTGCTGCGAGTATGCTGTTCGCCGCTGGGTTGTCGTCAGCCGATGCCGGTGATGATGCTGTCGATGTCGGTCCCGTGGGTGGAAATTATGTGCGAGTCCTCCACCGACCTCGGTCGCGAGTGCCGATCGCGCGGAGATACCACCACGTGGCCGAGTGTGGCACACCCTGGCTGGGATGATGCCTCGGACGCGTCGAGCAACATGACCACCAGGGCGAGCGCGTCAGTAAGGACTTTGTTCGCCATCGCCGACAGACACCTCCAGTGCTGCTGCCTCGCCGCCCGCATGCAATGAACGGCGACGCAGAGCTTGCACGCGTCAAGGCGGCCGTCAAGACATGGGAGAAGGCATTCCGGGCCGAACACAGGCGCGAGCCAACCAAGGCAGACATCAAGAGCGACGGCGGCAACATCGGTAGGTCTGGCGGTGGCATGGCTACTGTCGTTGGGCTGACAGACAGCGGAGCAGTATGCGCTATACCGGAGACTGTCCAAGGCGTCGAAGCCGTCCTCCTCACAGTCTGGAACTACTAGCAGCGCCGCTGCAAGCGCTGGCGCCAAGCCGGCAAGCCAAACAAACGGCAGCGCCCGAGGAGGTCATCACGGGGCTGAGCCGTCCMCCCCCMCCCCCCCGCGCCGGGGCAGCGCGCTCCCGTCGCCACCACGACCGCCGTCACTGCTGCCGGCGGCCTCTTCCTCCACGACTACGGGTGACAAGCGACGTGCGGCCCCATCCACGCCTCAGCGCACGCCCAAGCGGCCAAAGGCATATGCAGGTCCGATATATGACCCCAACCCCAACCCTTTCAGCGTGACTCCCAAGAAGCGCGCGACGCCGGTAGCCACCTCGCCATTCCAGTCATTCGTGGCGCAGGCGAAATTGGCATCCCCAGCCAAGCCGCAGATCATGGAGTCGCCGTTCATCATCGCGAACAGCCCAAAACGACTGCAGGAGCTGCTGAAGGCCAACTCACTGCAGGCGCGAAGGGAGCGAGCGGAGGCAGAGAAGAATACGCCCCGAACGCGCGCGAGGAAGAGGTTAGCAGGCGAGGCGGTCGATGACAGTCCTGTGGCTGTGCGACAACGGAGAGGACAGGCACAAGTTAATGGCAAGGGCAAGGGCAAGTCCTCGCCTGAGCCGTTCGGGGACGCCTTCCAGACCATGGAGGACGACGAGGACGATGACTACGAGTTCGGCGAGACACCAGTCAAGGCTGGTGTGGACTCGTTTGCGCTCCTCGCGAGCGGAGGCAAGCCCAAGCAGCCAAAACTTGGTCTCCCACCGCATGGAAAGAGGAAGGAGTCTGGTGGACAGGATCTATTTCCCATGTTCAAGCGAGCAGCTGCAGTCAAGGAGCCGAGCAAGAAAGCGCCCTCTCTGTCGCCACCTGCAGCTGTCATGGAGGAAGCGGAGGCGGACCAGTCGCCACGTTCGCCATCCGTACCTCCAGAAGTCGCTGATACGCCAGAGGCAGCAACCAAGGGCGCTGATCTCGATATGGCCGACGCGCCAACTGCAGTGGCAGCAACTCCGAAGCACTCGAGAGAGCACATTTTGGATCTCTCTGACGACGAGTGGGATCCTGAAGCCTCGCCCAAGACTCTACGCATCACCGGTACCAAGCGGCAAGCCATCCGCATACGCCCCGACGTCCTAGCTAGCGATGACGAGGGAGACGGAGAGGTCAGTGGCGACGACGTGGAGGAAGAGGAGGACGATGAAAGCGAGGCGGCTGCAGACGAGGACCCCGCGCCTGCACCTGGACCTGACGCCGATCGCATGCTTTCCCTCCTCTCACTGCGCTCTCCAAGCAAAAGGCGAGAGGAGAGGTTAGCCGATCTGCGCGTTCGCGCGCTGCTCGATCCCAAGTCGGAAGCTGCGATCGCTCTGCGTGCCCACGAGCGTGGGCAGGACGTCTTCACCAGCGGAGAGGGCGTGGAGGAGGACCCGGAAGACGAGCTACTCGAGGACAGGGCGGTCATTCTGGACGGGGACGATGACTGGGAGAGTGATCCCGAGGGGTGGAAGGCCGAAGCGCATGAGGAGGCATGGTAGTTGTTGTACAGTGCATTGGGAGCTATGTTGCATCAGAGTAGCAGTCTAGTCCCACACGAAACGCATGGTCGCGTCGTTGCGCCCGAAGCCCTCGATGTCAACGGCTTCGTCTTCGGCCTCGGCTTCGTCCCAGGGGACTGTGACTGGAGCACCTGGACGTTGATCTCGGAGGTGGATCTTCAACTCGGTGAGCGTCTGCGCCGTCCAATACGAGGGAAGGCGGAAGGCTGTCGTGCCTCCACCGCCGGCGGGGGCTGGGGACGGACGTGCACTTCGCGCGTTTCCTGGCTCCCGAGGGGAGACAGGTGAAGGCGAGAAGAGTTGCAGTGATGGGTCGTGGGCTGGAGTCGACATGATGGTGGTGTACAAGTCGAGGAGGATGTGGGCTACCTCTGCCAGGTTAGTCGTGCCTCATGAGCCAGACTCACCATCGACACTGTCCACTGTTGCTGCGTACTCAGCCTCCCATGATCCAGGCGACCCAAGTAGGGAGATCACGCTAGACGCCTCGACCTGTGGTTTGGAGCTCGAGGTCGCCAGCAGAGCAGCCGTGTACAGTGAGCCCAGTGCGATAATGTGAGGTGGATACGATAGCGGTGCAAGAGTGCGGTGACTTTGAGTTAGCAGCAGCCACGGTCAGCAACTTACCAGTCGACGGCAACACGCCAAGCTGCCTGCACGGTGTCTTTGTCCACTTTCTGTCAGCTCGATAAAGGCTCCACACCTACAGCCTAGCTTCTTGCCGATCTTCACCACAAGCGGGAACGGCACAGCGACACCAAATGCGAAACACATCGTCTCCAGCACCAGTCTCTCAATAGACAGCACTCGCCGCCTATCCCGCTCGAGCATGGCTGGATCAACAGCGCTTATATCGATGTGCACGCCTGCACCTCCGCGCTTCACGAACTGTGGGAACCGCAAGGCATATGACACGAGAATAATATCTCTCGGCTTCTTGAGTGTGTCGTGCAGCTTCGACGACACATACAAGGTAGTCAACGCTACCTCCTGGTTGTCAGCTGGGACCTGTGCCCTCCACCCACAGTGTACTGAAATTCGGCATACGGGAAGAACAGGTGGAAACGCATATACAGCGTCTGCGCAGTAGCAATGGTCCTGCGAGGGCTGGGGTCAGCAGCTGACGACTGGACACACTCACAAGCCGCATCGCACGCCGACGGCGTCGATGAGGGCACATGCCTGCTGGTGCGCTCGTTCAGCTCGCGCAACGGAGAGCTTGCCCCTCTGCTTTGCTGACAGGCGCTCGACCTCCGAGGGGTGCAGGTATGGCCTGTACCGCTTCAAGTGGGAGTCTGGTGCGCTTGTGCTTGCGGCCGTCATCGCCGCTGCGCGCTCGCTCATTGCCGGCAGTAGAGCTGATCAAGTGCACTCAGACATGGACATTGCTCTCGAACGCGGGCGGTGACAACAACGGAAGCAAATCCGTCATTGTGGCACTTCAGCTGGAATGTGCGAGCTCTGCGAGATGTGTGTCTCTGTGCAAGGTTTCGGTCTTCCGGCCGAGCGAGGGCGATGCATCGACTGCAAGGGGATGGAGGACACGCTATACAAAGACAGTCGCGTTGTGGTGCGACAGAGCCGCAGTCACTGTCTCGTCTTGGCTGTTGACGCCAGAGGACTGATAAGTTTGGGGTTGTTCACATTGTCTGAGAAGGTTTGGGAGCACATTAAACACAAGCCCACAACACGCTGCTCCTCACGACTATACAAGCTTTGAACCCCGCTTCATGTCCTCTCGTTGCGATAACTCAAGGCTATCTCTTTTTCTGACACTGAATGACCGGACAGTCCTGTAAAGCCACGACTGAGCGCGTGAGAACTGCCCATAGCTTGGCTGAGGACTGTTTCGTCTTTGAACGGCTGAGGCAGCGTGAAGGGTTATCTCGGATGCCCATCCCCACCATCATGATTCAACCACAACTTTGTGTGTTACAGCGCCTTTGCTATGCTGCTTCAGTCAGTCAGTTGTTGTTGTCAAAGTTACGAACAACTGACGAGTACAGTTGCCGCGGCAATGTCGGCTTGGTCGGCAAGCCTGCTAACTTACGAAAAGTTTACCGCGATTTGACGAGCCGCTGCAGACGGCCCAGATATAGCTCCCCAGTGGAGGCTGCACTGCAAGCGAGGCTAATCGAGGCTTTGATACAGCCAGTTCGATGGCATGCCTCTGGGACGTTATGGCCAGGCTCGCTTCGAAACGACTTGCTGTAGGGCGACCAAATCGCCCAGTCCGACGTGTTGCGCGCTCCCGTGTGAGGGCGCTTTTTGCAGCCTAAGCATCTACCTTTCCTTTTCTGGGTTGTTTAGTGACAATACAAACCTTGCGCGCGCGCAAGAACGCTGCCTGACTCAGAACACGACACAGGCTGGCAGCGTCTTCAGTATCAGAAAGCCCCTCACGATGCTGCTCATTGCGGGCTACGCCCTATATGACCCATAATGTTTTCTAGCAATGCATAATTATATGTGACCATTAACGGATTGAGATGGGTGGTCGAAGCCGCCTCAAGGTGGGCCAGATCACTCCACAGGAATGATGCTGGTTCAGGCGACTGATAGGATGATGCGGATGGATGTGGCGCGGGGACAGTGGGCGGTGGCAGTGTTGAAGTGCACGGGTCAAAGTCCTGATGATTAATGCATCGCCGCCTCCTCCTCCTTGTCGGACGTGCGCATGGGCGGGGGGATGAGGCCAACAGGGCTGGCCATGGAGACACCCTCCTCGTGCTTGTTCTCGTGGACGAGGCCGAGCAGCATGCCGATGAAGATGAGGTTCCAGCCGAAGGAGGCCCAGCACATGCCCATAAGACCACGGACGACACCCTGGCAGTCGGAGTAGGAGCCCTTGCCGCTGAGGGCACCAGTGCGGAAGGGAGGAGATCCGTCAGCGGGAGGACGGCAGTAGTCGTGGCGCTTGACGGTGAGAGCAACGACGGCACCGAAGGTGAAGACGGCGAAGAAGAGGGTAGCAAAGACAACGTTGCGGACAGCCATGAGCTTGCGCTTGGTGGAGAACCAGTAGAGCACCATGAAGACCATCTGGAGGCAGCCAGCAACAAGGAGGGCAATTGCGGGGGGGACGTAGATACCGACATGGCCGCCGTAGACCTCCTTCTTCTTAGTGATCATGACAATGGCCATGATGAACTCGACATAGGCGAGCACAGTGGTCATGATAGCGACTGGCGCAATGGCGGTGGTAGCGCTGGGAAAACGTCAGCTAGATGCCATGGCGCCACTCTGAGGCAAACTATACTCACAACCGCATCTTGTCAAGAGTGGCTCTGGGGGAGAATGAAAGGGATGAAAGTGAAGCAAAGGCTTTACGCGCTGGGCGAGACGATGTCCTCTGCAATGAACGACGACTTTAAACGTTTGAGAGAGTACTGGTGGAAAAAGGACTAACCGACGTCCCCATCAGAGCTATATACTAGAACAGCAGCTTGGGGACAGACGAGTGAGAGCTTGCTGAACATGACATCGCCACGCCCACGTCGCCTGTCCGCGCTTGTCCGCGCAGGTGGCCAACGAATGGCTGGTCAATGAGAGAGACATGTTAGTCGTGCCCCCCCGCCGCCAGTCCCTCGTCCTTGCTCGCTGCTGATATGCCTCTAGACCCGCTCTGGGAATTTACTGTTCTCAGTACTCCCCCCGCTGTCGGACACGCAGGCCCTCGGATCCCGCGGGCTTCGCGCGCGCAGATGTGCTGCCATGAGCCTGCGCCTGGGTGCGCGTGCTTGCTCAGCCGAGCCTTGGGCGGAATAGTCTATATCATAGTTGCTCCGCCAGACTGGCGCAGGTGCCGAGAGCCTTGGACCCGTCGAGGCATGGAATGCCGATGGAATGCTCGAGAGGCCAACGGCAGGCAAGGCATATGGGCAAGTAAGCTTGGGTGGCATGTTGACGTCTGCCAAGGGTCCAATCCGGTTTCCACCGACGTCACTGAAAGCGTCCTCCTCATAATCGCCGCGTCCGTGGGAGTCACGTCGCCCGCGGACGAAACAAGCATCGTAGTTAAGCTGGCCTCGCCCTAAGCATGCAAACGAGCAGCAGCCCATATTCCGTTATCGGACATGCAAGGCAGCAGGTCCCTTTTGAGTTGCTTACTGAATGAAAGCGCAAGGGTTGCGGGAGGGTCAGAGGGCTGCGACGAATACGCCGCCCACGGCCTTGGTCCAGCCCAATGCATACAAAAAAATTGCGGCCGAGTCTAGCGCAATCTCTAAACAGGTCCTAATGCTCCATGCAATCCACCAACCTCTGCGCACGCATACAGCGGGCCCTGGCTGCCTACTACTCCTTCACTAGCCCAGATGCAGCGGGGGCTACGAGGCCGGTTGCTCCACCACTACTACTGCTGCACTGTGCAGCTGCCAGGTCGCAAAAACCCGTGGCCGGTCTTACCAGGGGTTCTTCAGCGCCATGTCCTCATCGTCCTTCTTCTTCTTCCAGGGCTGATCGGACGCTGCCGGGCTGGACCCGCCAATGCTAATGTTCCTGTCCTCCTCGTCGCCATTCGCAAACAGATTGGACCACTCCATAGGGTGTGGGCGCGCAGGGGGCGCGTTGCGAAGACCTTGCTCGTTAAACGACCCTGTGGTCGGCGTCGGAGTGGTAGCGGTCGACCAGGCGTTGAATCCAAACATAGAGGAGGCTGGTTGCCTGCTACGCGATGAGGCTGGTTCAGGCGGAGATACCGGAGAGGTCGACCACACCGGCCGGTCCCATGCCGGCAGCTCAAGATTTAGTGACTTCTGGGCTGTCACCGCGATATCACCATCATCCTCCACTGCCAGACCAGATATCGCAGAGTTACTCCTGACTGGCGGCGACGGAGGGCGACGTGACATCTCAGAGGGTGAAGGAGAGGGTGGCGCAGGTGGTGGAGCAGACTCGGAACGTTCCGGCTGTGGCCTTTGCTCCATTGGTGGCTGAGGGGGTGCCGAGTCAATTGGTTCCTTGTAACTGCTGTCGAGGTCAATGTCCTTGCCCAGCTCCTTTGAGATCGCTGCAAAGTCAAACCCTGCAGTCTTAGGGATATGCTTGACAGTCTCGTCGTTGACAGTGTCGGTGGACGTCATCGCTGACGGAATTATGCCGAGGTCGGCTTCCTCGGTTTCGCCGGACTCGCGAGGAGGAAGATGGTCGTCGTCGTCGTTGTAAGGGCCAGCAACCTTATCTTTGTCGATAGTGCGGGCGCTATCGATGGATCCGCGGACAGGCGTGCTCGGCGTGCTCGTGCTTGGTGTAGATCTGCCGCGAGTGCCTTTTCTCCGTCGCGGAAAGATGCCCAGCACTTTCTTCCTACTTTTCTTTATCTCCTCCTCGTCCTCATCCGAGTGCACGACATAACGCTCCTGCACGTCGGGATCAGCATCGGGGTCCTGGCTATCAGCATGCAGCAGGTAGGGGTCAACTTACATCTGGCTCGTCGAAGTGTTCAGCGGTGACGGGAATGCCCACCCTCTTGAGAAGAAGCGGCATGGACGACCGGTACTTCATGTGTCCGTTGACGAGGTCGGTCACCTCGATGTTCTCGATGCCGTTCACTGACTCTACCGGGTTCAAGCCTGCGATGGTGGAGAGTCCACCAGTTGTCGCACGGAAGAGGTAGCCCAGGACCCAGTCGTTCCTCGAATAACCATTGACGAACCGACCTCCAACCACGCTGCGCGCCTCAAGCCACTGCGGGCGGGAGACTGCTACCGTAGCACCAAAGAGGTACACGTCCTGCACGATACCATATGCCTTGTGTCGGGCGAGCTCCAGCAGGGCGTAGAAGATGACACGTGCGCCCAAGGAGAAGCCAATGAGTGATGTCGGTCGAACACCGGCGTGCCGGTTGATGAGCACATCGGCGAGCACAAGGCCTGCAGCCTTGGCACGGTCGAGCGCGTTCATCCAAGGGTTGTCGATCAGATAGCTAAGCTTGGTGAGGATCATGGGCAGCTGCAGGGCACCCATGAGACCAGTCATGATTGTAGCACCGAGTAGCTGCTGCGCTCCCTGCGTCAGCGCCTCGGTACCGATAATCCTGATAGCCGACCCCATCTCCCTCATCATGTCCGGCTCCCAAAGAACGGAGAACACATCGCCGACGACAGAGTCCATGACGGAGAAGGGTAGTCGCACATCATCTGCCTTGCCAGCCATGAAGCTGATACGTCAGCTCAATACCGCGATTGCAGACTCACCCTCCCACAGTGATGAAGCAGCTGACACGCTTGTTGTTGTGCAACGGCTTCAGCTCGAACAGGCGTACCTCTCGAGTGCGGCGGCCCATACCCTTTGCGGCGATGTTGGCACCTGTGAGGACTCCAGTGGAGGCGATTAATGCGGTACCACCAACGCCGGTCAGGAAAGTGGTGGTACCGGTGACACCGACCAGACCCAAGAAGCCGCCGAGACCAGCACCGATGAGCGGCGCGAGGAGGCCAGCAGAGAGACCAATGACCAGACTGCCGCCAACGGCTGCAGCACCCATCATGGCGTACCGTTTGCGGAGGGCAGCCTTCCTGCGCGCCTCGATGACCTCGCCCTGCTCCAGCTGCTGGACGCGTTCTTCGATCTCGAGAGCGTCCGTCACACGGTTCTCGAACCGCACGACGTCCATCCAGCCGAACTCGAGGGCGTTGGCTATCCGTTCGAGGAAGGCGCGAGAGCGCGAGTCGTAAATCGAATCTGCAACCAGCACAAGGAAGAGATCGCAAAGCTGATGTGAGCTAGAGCCAGTGGTATGCAGGGACTTACGACTGTCCATCGGATGTCCAGAGTGACGTCCTCGTCAGCAGCCGTGATGGAAGTAGACACGCCAGGTAGATGAGGCATTGCCTGGAAGTCATCCGGGTCAGGCCCTTGGACTGGCGGCTCCTGCTCCACATGCCTCTCGTCCTTCCCTGCGTCCTGCTCCTCATCTGCCGCCTTCTCCCCGACCTTTGCCTCCATCACTTGGGCCTTCTCAGTTACACTGTTGTCCGCTTCCTCGTCGACCTTGACATTGCCAATGTCGCCGTCTTCTTCAAGCTCAACGGTGGGCAGATCAGCGCCTAGAGCAGGGGAGGTCTTCGGCGGCAGCGGTGGCGGCGATGCGATCGCAAAGCCGATGTCTCCCTCCTCCTCCGGCTCGCCCATGGCTCCACCAATATCCCCTCCGTCATCGTCAAAGGACGGCAAGGATCGGGCAGGTGGCGACGTCTGCTTAGCTCTCCCAGTCTGCTCGGCAGAGTCCTTGCGAGTCGCAATGTCCCCTTGCTGGGCGGTGTCCCCGATATCCCCTCCCATCGCGTGCTGCGCGACCTCCTCATACGGCGGAGCTGGGTCAAACACGGAGGCGGCGTCCAGCTCCTCGGCCTCCGTTGCTATTGGTTTGGCATCAGTATTTGCTTCGTGTGCTTTGCCTGTTGCGACGTCGGCGTCGCTTGCCTCGGCCTCGTCCGTCTCTTCTTCCGACCCAGCTGCGGTCCCAGCCTCTTCCTCCTCCTTTGCCTCAGCGATAGCAGCTAGCTCCGCACGGCGCTTGGCCTCTGGGTCGAACTCGGGGTTCTTGACTGTATGTGTCGTCATGAGCGCTGGCACGAGGTCGGCGGGGTCGACGCCGTGCTCTGCGAGCGACTCGATCATTTGCTGTTCTGCATGTCAGCACGTACCACCAGGCAACACCCACCATCTCTAGATAGCTCCATATGTTGATACAGGCGAGCCATGATCTTTATCATCCAGACGTTGCCCGCCTCGACGACCGGGACATCCTGCGCGCGCCCCTTACCCTTGAGCAGCTTTGCCTGCATGCCTATCTTGGTGCCGGCCCAGCCTCTGCCCATGTCGCGGACCATACGCCGCGCGACGAGCGCACAGAGTCCAACATACGCGATCCTCTGGCTGTCGGTCAGGAGCTCCTTGGTAGCCTGCATCTGCGATAGCGGGGTCATAGCCTTGTCCTCGTTGAAGAGATAGCGCGTGCGCATGGCGACCTCTTCGCTCTCCTCATCTTCCTCCAGCCGCAGACGAGTGTACTCGCTCTCGTCGATGCCCTCCTTCTCACGCCACGAGTCGGCAGAGTTCTCAACTGCGATATGCGCGCCCGTTGCGTTGCCGGTGCGCTCTGCCGTAGAACCCGGCTCGTCCTCGTCCAGCGTGCTGAGCTTCTCAGGCGGGCGGAAGTGGTAGCGCTTGTCGTCGATAGCATCTAGGTCGCTGGTAAAGTCGTCTGAGCGGACGACCGGCATGTCTGGAGGAACGTCAGCACGCGTCGCGGGTTGTCGCGGGGGAGCACAGACGGCTCGCTACTCACCCTGCCAGCCGTCGTCGTCATCGAGATCGTCGTCGGGCCATGGCGATGCTTTCGGCGGCGCGACGCCAGAGCGCGGGGCGGGGAGCATCGCGTGGCGTCGTCGCGTGCGCTGTGGACAGGTGAGAGATGCCTGGTGATGTCGTGTGGAGGGCGGCGGGTGGTGATGGTGAGACGGGAGGGTTGGCCGCCGAGATATTGTCGACGTGACTGAGGGCCGTCCCTGGCGGCGAAGGTGGCTATTTCGCGGCGAGCCGGTTCAGGCCGCCGGCGGCGACAATGACATCGTCCACTTCGACTACAGCGGTAGCATGATGCATGCTTGGTGCTCATGACTGCTCAGGGGAAGAGAGACTGTGGTCTCAATGCATATCTACTGCTCGATGTCACGGCTGAACACCCAGATCTCTACTTGACCGTCCTCCTCTGCTCCTCGCACCTTGTCAACAAGAACGCTGCCGATCTTCCGCTCTTTCAACATGTCCCAGAGCTCACGCTCAGCGAGGTCGCGCTGCTTATATGCAATGAGTAATGGGGGATGTCCATCCGCCAGCAGCAGGCGTTCCAATGTGGTCACCAGAGCTGGGAAAGACGCAGTATTGTAGGTCACGTCCGCGGCAATAACAACACTGGCCGTTGCGCTCTCTGGCGGCGCGTCCCAGTCAAGCACGTCTGCAGCGACGTCTACGCCATTGAGTGCGATGTTTTCGCGCATAATCTCCATCGCCGAGTCTGTATCAGTCAAAGACTGCGGCCGTAGGTACCCACCAAGATCCGTGGCAGTCAGCTTGAGCGACGGCTCGAGCAGCCCAAGCGTGATGGACACCAGCCCCGTCCCACTCCCCAGCTCCAGCACGGGACCGGACTTGCTCTTCAACAAGTCGAGCACCTGCCGTGCAGCTGGGTGAGAATGCTGCCTCTCCCACCATGTCCACAGCCACGCCGAGAGCGCCAGCCCCGAGTCCCAGACTTTCTGCCGTCAGCGATATAGACCTCCAGTTGACCCACTTTGTCGAGGTCGAACGACGTCTGCTCAACGAGCTTCAGCTCTCCTCGGGACTGCGGCAGCGGCCACAACCTCGATATCCTCGTCTGCTTGGGCACCTCCTTCTCCTTCTTCTTGTCCTTGCCGCCCTCCTTGCCCGGCCGTGTCTCCTTCCGCTTCTCCTTGCCCTTCTCCTGCCCCACCCCGCGCACCGGCCCAGATGGGCCAGCCGCAACCTCTCTCCTAAGCTCTATCCCCTCACTCCATACGCCCAGCACCCCGACGTCGTCCCCGGCCAACTCCAGCAGCGGGAAAGCCACCTCCGGCCCAGTCGACAAGCCTAGGCGCCACTTCTCGCCCGCGCGCGCGCCCTTCGGCAGCGGCACAGTGACAGGTCTGTACGTGCTCACTGGGGGCTCGTACCGCGTCAAGTGGACAGGCTTGGTAGTCAGAGGAGGAGACACCCGCTGCCATGTGTAGTAGATCTCTGTTGGGTCCAACCGCAGTCTGCGCGCGTTAGCCGGTCGTGCGAGCACCAAGCTCACTCGGTGCGCAGGTCATTCGCGACCTGCGGCGTGATCACCACCTCGGACGGCAGCGTCAGCGCCACAGGCGGGGGGCGGAGGAACGAGAGATACCAGTACATCGTCGGCCGCGGTCGATCCGATGTCGGAAGGTGAGAGGTGTAGGTCGAGGTCAAAATCTAGGATGTCGCTCAGATGTCAACAAACCGAAATTTCAACACCGCTCATACCGCGCAACGGCATCGAGCAACGCAGCACCGGCATGCATGCTGGTTGACTACCCCTCATCGGACGACGACCAACCCAGCGTCGGGGATAGCAAGGCGACTGTTGCCAAGCGGCCCGCGCAGAGCGACTCCAAGACTGACAGCGAAGCCCAGCGCAAGCGGTGAGCCGAGTCACATCAGCGCTGACCCCAGACCCAAACCCCTCCCCCGCCTGCCCTCGTCCTTCTCGCCGACGCCAGACGACCCGTCGCAGCATGCAGGCCGCATCCGCGCTCGCCCCTTCGCTGATGGGGACTATTATGCGCATGTGTACGTCGACCTGCCGAATCACCTCCGCGAGGTGACGCAACGAATGCTGGCCCTCGCGCCGGAGGGGGAGGCGCACGCTTTTGACAGCCTGCACATCTCGCTGTCGCACCCCATCCCGCTGCGGCGGCATATGCGGGCTGCGTTTGTGGCTGAGGTGAAGACTGCGTTGGGGGGTACTGGCCCATTTAGAGTCAGCCTAGCCCCTTCGCCGGTGGTGTACTACAACACGCTAGACCCGGGCGTGAATGGTAGCGGGCAGAAGGACGTCGATGTGACGGACACGGACGTGGCTGGTATCGAGACACTTGTCGGCAAGGTCGACAGAGGCAGGCCCCAGCCTGGTGGGCGGGCTTTCCTTGCGCTGGTGGTCGGCGCCGGGTCCAGGAACCTCCACAGCCTCCTCGAGCGAGTCGACGCCGTGCTCAAGACGCACCACCTCCCAGTCTACCACGCCAACCCCGAGCTGCACACGAGCCTGGCGTGGGCTCTGGTACGCGAGGGCAAGACCGTGCCATTCCCTCCTGCCCTCCTGCGCCGGCTCGACACCTTCGCGGACGACGTCCTCGCCGCCCAGCCCAAAGGGGGATGGTCAGTCGAGCAGATCAACATCAAAATCGCAAAGGAGGTCACCAGCATCTCTCTCTGATATGTAGCTGCAATGCATCTAGTCTACAATGCCCCCGCATTCCAGCTGTACGTAGCACCTATCGCTGACTTGCGCGCCACTTGGAGTCACGCACAACTGGCAGCGGCACGGCCACAAACCGGCGGAGCACCTCGACCTCCCACTCCTTTAGCTCGCCCGTACGCCGGCGCTGCGCGATCGCCGAGCGCGAGAACCGCGCATCAATCTCCTCATGCGATGCCCCGCCCTCAACCATCTCCTTCTTATCCGCTGCCTCCTCCTCCATCGTCTTGTTACGCTCAGCAATGGCCCGCTCCCACACCGACCAGGGGATGCACCCAGTCGACGGGCCGGGGGGTGGACTCGACGCTGCCGCCGGCGCGCTCGCGGCGTTCATCGCGCCCTCCTCGTCGCCCTCGACGGCCATCCTGCTCGCCTCGACGGCCTTGGTTGCCGCCTCCCTGTCCAGCTGGGTGAGCGCCTCCTCATCGCCGTGGAGGACGAACTCGCCCTGCCGCGTGCGCGTGAGCTTGACAACATGCGCACCACAGCCAAGCGCCAGACCAATGTCGTGAACGATGCTGCGGACGTAGGTGCCGGAGGAGACAGTCATGCGGACGGTGAACGTCGCGGGGCGGAGACCAGTAGTAGCCGAGACCTCGGGCATGTCGGGCTTGGCAAAGTCGATCTCGGGCTTAGCGGTAGCGCCCTCGCCGCCTGCGTCGTGGACGATCTTGTTGAGCTTGGAGAAGACTTCCTTCTCCTCGGGGCTCATGCGCTCCTTTGGCCAGGTGTAGGTGTGCCCACCGTCGCCGGGGACGACCTGGGCAGGCTGGAAGTCGATGAGGTCGATGGAGACCTCGCACTCGCGCACCGGGATGGGGCGGGGGAGTGGCTTGTTCTCGTATGCGTACTCGTACAGCGGCTTGCCGTCCATCTTGAGGGCGGAGAAGCTGCCGTCAGTATGGCAGTGGGGTATCAGCTCACATAGGCGGGGTCTGCTTGATCTTGCCGCGGAACTGGTCGAGCACACGCTCGACGTCCTCCCTCGTGATACCGTCAAAGTTGCCAGTAGTCATGATCGGCGTCTCCGAGTCATACGAGGTCGTAGCAGCACCAAGGAGGCCGACAGACTCGTATTCCTAACGTCAGCCAAGACAAGCTGCAGACCCACCTTTGTGCAGCTGAGGAAGCGCTGGAGGTGCTTTGTTCCGCGGTTGACACCAATGACTGCGGTCAGCATTGACCCATAGCACTTTCCGCAACTCACCCAGCACACCGTCGGCCAGCGGGTCGAGGGTACCACCCTGCCCGATCTTCAGACCCATGTGCGTCATGTTGGTCTTGCGCTTGTTGCGCTCCTTGGGGCGGACATATCCCGGAGGCTTGGACGGGTCGTCGAACAGGCGCGACTCGAGGAGGAGGGGGTTGATCGAGTCGATGATGCGCATCCTGCGGGTCAGTATGCTAGTCACGGTATTAGTTGAGGTTATGCAGAGGCTGGACACCTCCTTGGGACGAGCGAGGCCACAAACAACTTGCAGTGTTGTCCTTACGCCCAACAAACACACCGCAAAGAAGCGCTGGCTCTAGCCTGTCCTCCTCGCCGTGCGTCCCCAGGCATTACACTCACGATCCCGGCCCGCTGGGCTTGGCGATGGGGAACAGCCCATTGAGGGGCAGCGGCGGCGTCGGCAGTGCTTTCGGCATGGTACTGGGTGGGTTGGGTGATGGCAACTTTTCTGGTGGAGGTCGATCAGGTGGAGGTCGCGTCTCACTGGTGGCAGTCAACAGATGTCAACAGGTGTCAACATCGATGCTTTCAGGTCGCAACAAGGCAAACTAACAGCTGAGAGTCGAGATAAACAGTTCTATGCATTGTCCCCCACACCCCGCAGTCTACTCATCGCCCTCGAGCTTCATCCCCGCCTGCAGCATCTTGACGGCGATCTCGAACAGATAGTCAAGGCACTCGGCCTGCGTCTTGGCCGACTCCCACGTCGGGCCTGTCGTCAGCTCCAACTGCGCTCTTCACTCTGCTGTTCTGCTGTTCTGCAGCTCTGCAACTCTGCACAAACCCACTCACCCCAGATATAGACGCCATGACGACGGACAAGCACAGCCGCAGCATCAGGATACGCCTCCATCGCCGCCGCCATACTGTCCGTGAGGTCCTCCTCCCTCGCAGTGTTCTCAAT
Organism: Cutaneotrichosporon curvatum; assembly: GCA_001600275.1. Taxonomy (NCBI): domain Eukaryota; kingdom Fungi; phylum Basidiomycota; class Tremellomycetes; order Trichosporonales; family Trichosporonaceae; genus Cutaneotrichosporon; species Cutaneotrichosporon curvatum. The sequence continues at coordinate 405,293 of BCJH01000014.1, read as the reverse complement.
GATCGGCACCTCAAGCGTGTTGAAGAACGCCAGCGTCTTCCCCACCCCGCCGATACGCACGCCCTTGATCATCTCCTGGTGCGAGATGCGGAACGACTTGGCGCCCTTCCCAAGCAGGAGGGTGAGCATCACTACAGTGTTAGCTGAGTCCAACCCCCAGACCCACCGGCATTCTGGCTATGCGTGTGAATGCAGCTGACAGCCTCGCGCTGGGTGAAGGCATTCCAGAAGAGCGGGGTGCACTGGCTCTCGGAGAGGCCCTTCTTCGAGGGGGTGCGGACAAAGTCGCGCGTGCTCCCCGGCTTGGGGACGCTGCTCTGCGCGAACGGGAGGACAAACATGTGCTCGGGGAGGATGCGTTCCTTCTGCACACCCGAGGGGGCGAGGTACACGAGCGGTCTGGGGTCAGCGAGCGAGCTGAGTGCGCCGCGCGCAGCGAGGCAGCCTGCATCCAACGCCGTGGCCGTTGACCTGCCATTGCTTGCCCCACACTGCCATCGCTTTCAATCACCTCTCCACCACCCACATCCCGCTCCTGACTCACCCCTGTCGCATGCTAATCCCCCCTCCAGTACCGGTAACCCATCCAAGCTTGTAGAACTCGCGACACAGCTCAGGAATGAGGTTGGCAGGCTGCCGTCAGTCCTGGGTATTCTTGGCTCTCACGTGCTCCGGGTCCTCGCTCTGCACGAGCACCTCGGCACCCGCGCTGAGCGGCTCGATCTCGCCGTAACCTGGTACGTTGATTGTCATGAGTGGCTCAGTGGGGGTGGTGTCGACAGCAAGCTGTTGTTGAGCCTCGCGATGTGGTCTCGGTTGCGACATTTCAATGTTGAGCGGATATCCGGAGTCAGGCACGTGCGCGGCGATCGACGCCATACAAGGCGATCTCACGCAACTCATCCCGTACTCGTCTCTTCCATCGCTCTCTGCTCGCCGTTACCGTCGTCGTCTCACTCGTCTCCCTCTCTTCTCGCCGTCGCTACCCGCCGCGACTCTGCTGATGATGATGATGCATGCTTGTAACCCATTGCACTACTGTACACTCGATTGTACACTCAATTATACCACCCAACCCCGCTCGCCTCACACCCGCTCCGCACCCATCCTGTGCGCATGCTCCCTCTCCCTCTCCCTCGCGTACTCTCGCTCACTCTCCCTCTCCCGCTCCCTCTCCCTCTCCCTCTCCCAGGCATACTCCCGGGCATGATCCCTCTCCCTCTCCCTCTCCATCTCCCGCATATGCTCCCTCTCCCGAATATCCCTCTCCCTATACTCCCTCTCCCTCTCCCACTCCCTCTCCCGCTCATCCTCATACTCGCGGCGCGACCAGTCCGACCCGGCCGAGTTCATCCTCCTCGGCGGCGGCCAGTCATGCCCCACCTGAGCAGGGGGATGCCTGGCCGACCAGTGGTCCGCCCCCGACCCCGCAGACCCCATCCGCGGCGGCAGCCACTCCCCCGAGCTGCTTCCAGATCCCTGCCTCCGCGGCGGAGCGACTCCATGCCCATACTCGTGCCCAGGGCCATGGCCATGTCCGTGCCCATAGCTCGGCCCATGACCATGACCATGACCATGACCGTGACCATGACCATGCCCATGCCACTCAGACACATCGCGCTCCGACCTCCGCCCCCATTCCGCCGAGCTCCCGCTCCCCTGCTTCTTCGGCCAGCGCACGTCCCCAGCCTCGCTGCGGCGCTTGCGCGGGCCACTACCCGTCCCATCCATCGGATCGTCGCCCGAGCCACTCCGGCTAGGCGGGGTGGGCAGGCTGCGAATGGGGAACTCGGAGCGCGCGCGCACGTCGACTCCGCCGGGAGCTGGGCCCGGGGTCGACCCGCTCGCGTTGGCGACGAACGCGGACACGCCCTGTGACTGCGCGAGGGTGGTGGGGAAGTGGGGCGGGTAGAACAGGTCCCCCGCGCGGATGAGGCCCATCGGCCCCTCGTAGCCCTTCTGCTCGAGCGGGGTGAAGGTGTCGCGCCACCGGCCGAGGAGGTATCCCCCGGCGTGGACGTAGGCGCGCCAGATCCACTGGCCCATGGCGTGTGGGTGCTGATGTTAGCGAGCTCCGAGGATATAGTGCCCAAGTAGTGACTTACAGCGTTGGCGACGGAGAGAGTGACCAGACCATCCCAGGTACGAATGCGGCCGCGCACGCGAGACCACCCCCAGCTGGAACGCACACCGCCGCTGAGGAGGATCTCCTTTGTCCACCCCGGGGGGTCGCGAGCGTAGATCTCATCGCCGGTGAGCACCTCGTGCCCGAACCCTTTGCGGATGTACGCCTGCTCCTCCTCGGTGTCGTCCTCGCCATACCCGGCGTACAGAATTGACCCGCTGCCGCCGACGTCCTCCTCGCGGATACGGATGACCGTCTCGGTGATCTCCATCTCGACGGCGTGCTGCGAAAATGTACCGGTATAGACGGCCGAGGCGTTGCCAGCCAGCATCTGGCGGTACGCGTCAAAGTCGTAGAAGAGGAGGTTGCCGCGCCAGAAGCCCTGCAGGCGGCCGTAGTATGTGAGAGCGGGGAGACCAGGGGACGTGTGCGGGTCCTGGCAGGTGGTGTTGCGCTGCCACTCGGTGTCGTGGTAGAGCGAGGGCATGATGTGCGTCTGCGCAAAGAGGCCAGCCGACGCCTTTTCGCCCTGGAAAAAGGTGTTGCCGATAGTCTTGAGGCCCATACGGTCGGGGTGGCGCTCGTTGAGCTTGAGGAAGCACAGATACGCGCCGAGGGAGAAGTGTGGCGGCGCGCGCATGTGTGAGTGGCCGAAGCGCTCGTAATGCGACGACTGGCTCGGCAACGGGGGGTGGTCGTTGCACCCGGGCTTGCAGAGGGGGAGCTTCTTGTACTGCCATGGTGCGTAGCACATCTCGTAGTTGAAGCAGGCAAAGACGTAGGGCCGCATCATGAATATCTTCTCGTCGACCTCGGCGGCGGTGAGCTCGCCAAAGAGGTCGGCGCCAGAGTAGCTTGCGCACCAGATGCCGAGCGACTTTTCGGGCGTCTCTAACGGGAGGCCAGCCTTTAATGAGTCGCGGAGCATGTCGTCAGAGTAGTAGAGCATGATCCAGAGCTGGAATCGGCAGCGCTCAGTCAGGAAGCGCAAGTTCTTCTGGTCTGCGGGTTAGCACAAGCAAGTCAGTGCTGCTACGACTTACCGTTCTCAGTCCAGAGGAACCACAAGGACCACAGGTCAATGGCTACATGCCGCCTGCCAGACACACCGGGGACATTCAACGACTGCTTGTCGATGCAGATGCGCATTCGGCGCTGCAACGCCCAGCGATCGCGATACTCGATCGCCCATGAGCGCGGATCTGCAAACAGCTCGGTCTTCTTGCTTGTCCCCGGTACATCTGTCTTGACGTCAAACATCCACTGTGTGCGCCTTATCAACGCGCCGAGGTCAAACGTCGCCCGGAACAGCCTGTTATACAACACAGGGTTGGCGTCAAAGTTGAGCGCGGCGTACGTTGAACGGCAGGTGTAGAGCAAAGGGAGGAGCTGCGCCGGGTGGCCACCGTTCCCTTGCCTGTCGATGACGAGGTGCAGGGCAATCTGGGAGAGCACGTCCTTTGGCAGCGCGGACAGTTTCGGCAGCGATCGTTGCCGCTGCGACTGGTGCCGCGGCGATGGACCGTTGGCATCGGCATGGCCACCGTTTGCTAGCCTGAAGCCCGACCTCGAGGTCGAGCCTTGGCGGCGAGCATGGCTGCTGCTACTACCGCTGCTCTCGCTGGCAGACGCGGGGCGAGGAGGACCTCCAGACGTGGGTGAAGTGACATTTGGCACGTCGGGAGCGTCACGAGCCAGCTCTGTTGGGGAGAGGATGTAGTGCAACGAGTGCTTCCGCGGCGGAGGGGTTGACCGTGGCGTGAGGGCCATGGCGGACGAGTTGTGGTCGAGGATAATGTTGGCGAGAGTTGACGTGGGGGGGAGGGGTTGGTGCACGAGTGTTGATCAAAGGAGGTGATGGACCAGATCGCTGTGGGTGGGTGGGTGGCACGCAGACACAGACACGAGGACAGACGAGTGTGACCCGAGATCCCCTAGATGCGAGCACACGACGTTGCGGCTGGCGTCGTCGAGCGTGTGCGTGAGCGCGAGCGCGAGCGTGGTCGGCAGGTGTTACGACGGCGGCGGTATGCCTTGATGCCTCTCCTCAGACGGGAGACCCGCGTAGGACGAGCTGCGTAAGTGGAATGGCAGGTGGAATTAGCCACGATCGAGCGGGTGGAAGATCTCGTCGGGGCGATCGCTTCGAGGTGCTGGCGTCGGGTCTCTTCAGACGGGACGAAGAGGGGAGCTCGAGACTGTCGACGTAGAAGTAGGAATGGTGTGGTGTGAGTTTGAGGCTGGAGTGAACAGTGATGCTGGTAATGATATGAGACCTCGAGCGCGACGGGTGAAAGTGGTGGATAGCGTCGCAAAGAGTGGGTGGTGGTTGGTGCCTCGATGGTCGTGAACGAGTAGCCGATGGTGACGGAGTCGGAAAGGGAGATAGAGCGCGACCCAAGCGAGACAGAAAGAGACGTCGAGAGTGAGAGAGAGACAGATCTTGGAACAAGAGAGAGAGAGAGGAGTGAGACGAGACGGAGCAAGCAAGCTGTTGGTCGAGAGAGAGATTCGGTTTGGTCGACCACACGGTGAGTCCGTTGTTCGGTGTATCTGCCGAGAGCGAGCGAGCCACTCTGTATGCAATCGCCTATCTCGCGTGTCCTCTTCTCTACTCTCTATGCATGCTCTTGTCTGTTCTCTCCTCTCCTCTGCACTGCTGCTCTCTGCTCTCTGCTCTCCCCGGTCGGTCAGTCCTCCCTCCACCGCGTCCTCTCCTCCCCGTCCGCTCGGCCCTTCTTGTCGGCGATCTCGCGCGGATCTGCACCTGAAAAAGGATAAACTCTGATGTCCCACAAAACCCCCCGCCCCTTCATCCACCATATGAGAAGGGAGATCGATCAGCCAGCCCATTCCGAACAGCCAGAGTGCTCTTGCATAACGTACAAAGTAGGTATCATGGTCATAGCCTATGCACATGCACATAGGGAACGTCGTACTCCCTCTCCCCCTCCCCCTTACTCCCAGCAGACAGACAGAAGACAAGACAGACAGACCACAAGCCCACGTCGTCACGAGGGGAACTCGAGTGATTCACCCACCGACCTGCCTGTTGAAGGCCGCTCCTATCTCGACTCGTGAGATCCCCGCCACCCCGTCCTCTCTGTGGACTTCTCCTCCGCAACGCACGCGATCTCACGACGAGAGCCGCGCTCAATTGCGCAGTGCGACAGATCTATGAGCAATAGAATAAACTGGGACAATGCACACAAGCAGACATACAGGCACCCACCCCACCCCGATGCCAATATGGCATATCACAAACAGCCACCCAAGAGAGCCAGTCATCAGCTGCCCCGCCCAGCCTGATCAGCCCGCCGCCCGCCGCGCCCGTCGCTCTTGCTCCCCGACCTGCTATCTATGCTAATTCCTCGCTTGCAGACTGATAGATTGTGCGGCCAGTGTGTCGTAACCCCCCGAGATTGAGATTGTCAGATTGCCTCTGTCTGGTCTGGGTATCCCGAAGCATGCCGCGGCTGCCGACTGCGCTGTCCTGCCTGCCCACAGCTGCAACAAGAAACTTTCCACTACTCCTCTCCTAGACAACCCATAATGACCTAATAGCCCGCCGTGACGACTTTTGCTGTGCTGATTGTGATCCCCGAGGCGCGGCTCCTTGCCCAATACAAATGCCAATACCTGGCTGGCTGGACTGAATGGGCTGGGAATGCTTGGTCAATAGCAATGCCAACGGAAACCCCGCCTCTTACCCTCCTTGGCGAAGCGAGGGTGGAGGGGGACTAGGGGGTAAAGTCATTCTGCCGGTCATTCGAGCCCCTAGATCTGTGCGGTCTTGGGTCGATTTGCCGCGCAAGACCACACCACCAACGCTTACTGGATCTCGAGCGAGAAGCGCGGTCGTCATTCTCGTCAGGAGGTCAGATCAAAGGCCAAGATCTCACCCGGCCGGCCCGGAGACCCGCCGTGTGGACGGCGGCGGTTCTCATTCCGAGCGGCACCAGGCCGAGTGTGGGACGCAAAGGACTAGTAGGCTCAAGCAGCTCGCTCTACCCCGGGCGGGCATAATGTGGCGTAAAGGGGTAGACAATGCCGCCGGGAAGCCGCGCACCGCGTGCGAGTGGACCATGGGGCGGTGGGCCAGCGATGCGAGAGAGTAGTAGTAGTGCAGGTGAGCTGTTGTGGCTGCTAATGTCTGGTGCACCCGCACGGCCTGGCTTGCAAGGTACGCGCTTGATTGCTTGCTTGCTCGCTCGCTCGCTCGCTCGTTCGCTGGCGCATGCCCGCAAGCCAGGACGCCAATATGCACCATCCGCTCCCACATCCCTGCTTGGCTTATTGTTAGTTTCATCATTCCGCCATGGCAGACACCTGGACAAACGCCAGCAGTCACCTGGGCCCATGGCGTCCCACACCGCCTCAGAGCTGATCATTCTCGTCATAGTCGCCGGCGACTCCGTCACCGTCATCATTCTGTGAGAGATATGCATGCGTCGGTCACTAATCAGTGGAGCCGCAGTTCACTTGGAGTGGAAGTGAGTGTCGGCGTTGGCGTCAGTAACCACCCCATCATACCCAGATCCGATCTGGACAAGCGAGCCGAGCAAGTCTTAGCCTGTGCGCGGCGAATGCAGCTTAATCCAAGCAACGTCAGAAAGTTTAAAACACACTTCTGTCAAGCGACGAACTCGACGCAGCGCTGGCCGCGATAGGCGATACGGCCGGAGCCGCAACCTGCATACCGCACCCCCACGGAGGATAGTCACCGCACCCATGCCGGGGTCCGGCAGCGGATGTCCTGCAGGTAGCTTGTCATTGTCAGGAATCTCAAGCTTAGCCCAGCAAGAACCCACATCTCGCATGCCCAGCCCAGGAGCAGTCGGGTAATCATCCCACTCACCCCAGGAGGGTCATTGACGACGCCACCATTGGGCGTCGAGTGCGGGCAAGCAGATCTGGAGACGTCCGACTGCCTCGGTCTGCTGGGTGCCCTGGCCGCGTCGCCCCCGAGGCTGGGACGCTAGGTGGTGGCCAGATAGATGGCCAGGTAGGGCTGGGTCGTTGGCTGTGGGCTGGGCTGGGCTGGCTGGCTGGCTGGCCTAGCTCTCGGGCAGATCTCGCAGAACACTCATCGGGTGTCGGGACGACGCAGCGGGCGCCGAGAGAATGAGTTAGTATCAGATCAGGAGATGGCATGCGTGCGTGCGTGCGTGCTTGAGCCGAGCCATCCGCGTGGCCGGAGATGAGCGATAGCCACCGACCCACGCACCCAGCAGTTTCCCGAGCGAGCCCAGCAGATCGCTGCGATCGACAATCTGGCAACTGCGACAGAGTTGAGGCAGATCTATTTTCTATTTCATCATCAGTGCATAGATTCGGTGGGTTGACATTCCAGCCCCGTCTCATATCTCATTACGCCACCGCGCGCGTAATACAACGTCCCGTAAATGCTCCAGATCAACATCAATGTAGTGTGCGTTGCAATGGGTCAATGGAGCGACAGACTGGGACGAGCGTGACGCTACTCTGCGACCGCAGGGAGGCGACGTAACACTCACACTGGCACACCCGTTGCCGCCAAGGCACTCTCGGAACGACAACCTCCATATCACAGCTCGCAGACCCACTTAGTGCCTCTCCGATCTGAATATATGAATCTTGCTCGTCCATCGATCTCATCCTCCTCGCAACCGTCGCAGCGTTTCGCTGCGTCGTAGCTATTTTTGCCATCTACAGCAGGTATGCCGAGATGCCGGCGTCAAGCGGCGGTAACGGCCCGCCATATGCCGGGGGTAACCAGCGAGCGGCGAACATGTTTCTTCGCACCAAGCTCGGAGCGCGCTGCGTGGGTCAGGTGACATGAAGCAGGGGCGTGTGCTCTATTGTTCGGAGGGGCGAGACTGCCTGCATTGCTGTATATGGCGTCTTCTTGCACGCCAATGCCGCTGTGGAGAGAGTGTTGATGAGTCGAGACATCGGCGTATTTATCGCCAGTCGCTCCGATGTGATCGGCCCGGGGTGAAGATGATCTCCGCGACAGTCGAAGAGCGGAGATGTAGAGATGTCCACTCGCACAACGTGGCGTTTACGTAATTGGCCAAGCGTTCGTGGACTTACGTAACCCGCGTCATCGGCTTCACCCGTCCATCGACTTTCAGAAGTCGCCTACGACAACAATCTCGACTAGATCAACGACCCCGACCAGCTCGAACCCAAGACCCATATACTCACTCCGACCAAGGCTTCTCGATGGCCTGGTTCTCGGACATCATCTCCCTCCTCGCAGGGCGGTGGGACCGCGTGCGCGCCCACCTCCCCTCCCGCATGACGCGCGACCTCCTCATCGGTCTCGCCATCGGCTTCACCCTCTCCCTCTCGTCCACCTCGGTCGCGCTCTTCGCCCAAGAGTACCGACGTAAGCGGGCTATTCAGCGTATTCCGCCCCGACCTATCGAGGTACGCTCCGATGAGATCGTGCATGGCGTCGCTGGGCTTATCGGGAACACGCCGCTCGTACGCATCGAGAGTCTGAGCGACGCGTTGGGGGTCGATATTCTGGGAAAGTGCGAGTTTCTCAACCCCGGTGGCAGTGTGAAGGACCGGGTTGCGCTGCGGATGATCGAAGATGCAGAGGCAAAGGGGCTGTTGCGGCCGCATACGGGGAGTGTATTGTTTGAGGGGACTGTGGGGAGCACGGGTATCTCGCTGGCGACGGTTGGGAGGGCAAAGTGAGTCCAGCGGGTCGAGTAGAGCTGACGGCAGGGGGTATGAGAGCCATATCATCATGCCGGACGATGTTGCTATGGACAAGGTGCTTGTCCTGGAGCGCCTGGGGGCAAAGGTCGAGCGAGTGCGGCCGGCTTCGATTGTCGACGAGAACCAGTTTGTCGTGAGCAGAGAGTTATTTCGTGGCTAACGGCAGAATCTGGCTCGCCGCCGTGCCCATGAATTTGGTCAGGTTGACCTCGTGTCGAACTCGTCCGCGGTCGTCTCGACACAAGCCTCCAAGTCCGACGTGGACATCCACTCCCGCCGGCACCGCGAGTCGCTGGAACACAAGCCGCGCGGGTTCTTCGCCGACCAGTTTGAGAACGACTCCAACTTCCAGGCCCACTACCGTGGCACGGGGCCTGAGATTGTCCGCCAAACAGGCGGGCACATTGATGCGTTCGTTTCTGGCGCGGGCACGGGCGGCACGATCTCGGGCACAGGGCGGTACATTAAACAGGCTGTGCCGAGTGCAAAGGTCGTCTTGGCCGACCCGGAGGGCTCAGGCCTGTTCAACCGCGTGCGCTTTGGCGTCCTCTTTGCGCCACAGGAGAGCGAGGGCACGAAGCGCCGACACCAGGTGGACACGATCGTCGAGGGCATTGGAATCAACCGGATCACGGCCAACTTCCAGGCCGGGGAGAAGATCATCGACGACGCGTACAGGATAACGGATGAGGAGGCGGTCGCGATGTCGCGATACCTTGTGGACAAGGATGGGCTGTTCCTCGGGTCGAGTAGTGCGTGCAACCTGATTACTAGTGTGCGGGTGGCCAAGACGCTGCCGCGGGGGTCCAAGGTGGTCACTATCTTGTGTGACGGGGGGGCGAGGCATCACTCCAAGTTTTGGAATGACGAGTACCTGGAGAAGCATGGGATTGGGGTGGACACGGGGATCGTGGAGAGGCTGCTGGCCTGAGCGGGAGACAGCATTGGATCGTAGCAGTAAGCAATAATCAAGTAGGCCTCTCGAGGCAATGCATGGCATGGCATAGGGATGCTTAGGTAGTAGCTGGAGTACACACAAGTCGTTATAGAAGACACACACAAACCACATTACCGTCTTCCCTTCAGTCTCTACTCTTTTGCTCTCTTAATCGTCGCTCTCTCTCCAACACATGCAACACACCGATGCGAGCTGCTATCAACAAACGACAAAGCGCGAGCACGCATGCATGCACCTCGCACCTTCATCCCCTCCCATCAACAAGCATCAACAAAGCCGCCTCCCTCCACCTTGCACTCTTCGGCTGTTTCGGAATGCGAGCGACAACGAACTGACCAGGCACGGATAACGAGACGGGACGCGGGCCAGTCCGGTCTGTCTGGAGCGAGCGCGAAAGGACGCTGAGCAGCGGCGGACGCGGGTTGGCCAGACGACCGCTCTGAATGGATATTTGGCTCGATGGCAGCGGGCAGCTCCGGCTGGGAGCTCGGCGGGGAGACGGCTGGAGACGCTGGAGACAGGGACTTTCCACGTGCGTTTCCAACAATCGACGGCGTGGTGCTCGCCATGTCATTGTTAATTTCCAAGGATCGCGCGCAGTGTTGGAACTTCTGGCATGCTGTTGGAAACCCACATCAGTGTATGGATCAGAAGTGTCGCGACCGGGTTCGGCGACGAAGAGTGGACAAGAGAGGATATCAACGGTGGTGACATGGACAAGCCTTTTTCTCTCTCCCCAAGATATTTCTTTCTCATCAACCCACTCTCTCTCACACTCACCACTCACCGTTCTTACCTCCCCTCCCTCTCTCTCTCACGCTCTGTGAGCTCCCCGCTCTCTCTCTCTCTCTCCCCCACGCTCGTTGAGCTCTCTCTCCCCCGTTTCTGATGCTCGCATCACGCCGTGCTCTGCGGTTGGCGGCAGTGCCCGCTAGGGTGGCTGTTGGCCCCCGCCGCGCACTGCACCTGTCAGCAGTGTGCGCACGCCCAGCAGCGACGTCGCGGCTGAACAGCTCGACGACCGCGACCCAGCCGCACCCGCTGCCGCCGTCCAAGTCGTTCCACCCCGAGCCGTCCTCCGTCTTCACCCCGCTTGACACTTTCCTGCCCCGTCACGTCGGCCCGCGCGACGCAGACGTCGCAGAGATGCTCAAGACGCTCGGCTACAAGTCGATGGATGAGTTTATCTCCGCCACTGTGCCCGACAGCGTCCGCACGCCCGAGTTCACCTCGTCCGACATTGCGCCGTTCTCAGAGCTCGAGATGCGCCGCCGCGTCGAGGAGGTGGCCAACCTCAACAAGCCGATGAAGAGCTACATCGGAATGGGCTACCACAATGCCATTGTCCCGCCGGTTATCCAGCGCAACGTGTTTGAGAACCCGGGCTGGTACACCGCCTACACCCCGTACTCGCCCGAGCAGTCGCAGGGCCGCCTCGAGTCGCTTATCAACTACCAGACGATCGCGATCCAGCTCACTGGACTTCCTATCGCCAACGCCTCGCTGCTTGACGAGGCCACTGCCGCGGCAGAGGCTATGGCCATGTGCCACGCCTCGGTGACCAAGTCCAAGGCCGCAAAGGGCAAGAACATCTTCCTGGTCTCGCCTACTATCGCTCCCCAGACTGTCGACGTGCTCCGCACGCGCGCGACTGGTTTCGGCATCGAGCTCAAGATTGCCGAGAGCAACGACGGCCTCGCCGCCGAGGTCAACAAGCTCGGCGACAAGCTGATCGGCGCGCTCCTGCCATACCCCGACGTCAACGGTGAGATCTACGACTGGGCGTCGGTCGCCGAGAGCCTGCACAAGAACAATGCCAAGGTCGTCGTCGCATCCGACCTCCTCGCCCTGACCATGCTCAAGCCCCCTGGAGAGTGGGGCGCCGACATGGTCCTCGGAAACTCGCAGCGCTTCGGTGTCCCCGTGGGGTACGGTGGCCCCCACGCCGCATTCTTTGCATGCACCGAGGACATGAAGCGCAAGCTCCCCGGTCGTATCGTCGGTCTGTCCAAGGACGCCTCGGGCGCGCCTGCATACCGTCTGGCTCTGCAGACCCGTGAGCAGCACATCCGTCGTGAAAAGGCCACGTCGAACGTCTGCACTGCGCAGGCGCTCCTTGCCAACATGGCGGCGATGTACGCCGTCTACCACGGCCCCGAGGGCCTCCGCCAGATCGCTGGTAAGGTCCACTCGCTCACCCGCGTGCTTGCGGACGCCGTCACCTCGCTCGGCTTCACTGTGACCAACAAGTCGTACTTTGACACCCTCACCATCGACGTTGCCTCTGCTGGCGTCACTGCCGAGCAGGTGCACAAGACCTCGGTCGCGGCTGGCATCAACTTCCGCCGCATCGACGACAAGACTGTCGGTATCACGCTTGACGAGTCGGTCGGCCCCCTCGACCTTACCGACATTGTCAACGTCTTCTGCCTCGTCAAGGGCTCCAAGGAGGTCACCGCTGAGGAGCTCGACGAGCTCTCGCAGAAGCTCCAGCTGTCCAACGAGTCGCACCAGGCGCCCATTGCCGGCCCGCTTGCGCGCTCGTCCGCGTTCCTCCAGCAGGGCGTGTTCAACAAGCACCACTCGGAGACCGACATGCTGCGCTACATGATGCACCTCCAGGAGAAGGACTACTCGCTCGTCCACGGCATGATCCCGCTCGGCTCGTGCACCATGAAGCTCAACTCGACGTCGTCGATGGTGCCGCTCTCGTGGAAGGAGTTTGGCGGTGTGCACCCCTTTGCGCCTGTCGACCAGGCCGAGGGCTACCACACGGTCCTGCAGGAGCTCGAGCGTGACCTCTCGCTGGTCACTGGCTACGACGCGACCTCGGTGCAGCCCAACTCGGGTGCTTCGGGTGAGTTTGCGGGTCTCAAGGTCATCCAGGCGTACCACGAGTCGAACGGCCAAGGCCACCGCGACGTCTGCCTCATCCCCCTCTCTGCGCACGGCACGAACCCGGCGTCCGCTGCCATGGTCGGCTACAAGGTTGTGCCTATCAAGGCCGAGGCGGACGGCGCCCTCGACCTCGCCGACCTCAAGGCCAAGTGCGAGAAGCACAAGGACAACCTCGCTGCGTTCATGGTCACCTACCCTTCGACCTTTGGCACTTTCGACGAGGGCATCGAGGAGGCATGCAAGATGGTTCACGACAACGGCGGACAGGTTTACGTTGACGGCGCGAACGCCAACGCGCTCGTCGGCCTGACCTCGCTCGGCCGCGTTGGTGGTGACGTCTCGCACACCAACCTGCACAAGACCTTCTCCATCCCCCACGGTGGCGGTGGCCCCGGTGTCGGCCCCATCTCGGTCAAGAAGCACCTCGCGCCCTTCCTTCCCGGACACAGCATCATCCCCACCGGTGGCGAGAAGGCCATCTCGGCCGTCAGCGCCGCGCCATGGGGCTCTGCGTCGATCAACCTCATCTCGTGGTCGTACATCAAGATGCTCGGCGGCGAGGGCCTCACCCAGTCGTCCAAGATGGCGCTCCTGAACGCCAACTACATTGCCGAGCGCCTCCGTCCGTACTACAACATCCGCTTCACCAACAAGAACGGGCACTGCGCGCACGAGTGCCTCATCGACCTCGCCGAGTTTGAGGACAAGGCTGGTCTCCGCGTCCCCGACTTTTCCAAGCGTCTGCAGGACTACTCGTTCCACCCCCCGACGGCGCAGTGGCCCATCGGCTCGTGCTGGCTGATTGAGCCGACCGAGTCTGAGCCTAAGCACGAGCTCGACCGGTTTGTCGACGCGCTCATCAGCATCCGCAAGGAGGTGGACGAGATCGTCGAGGGCAAGCAGGACAGGGAGGACAATGTGTTCAAGAACGCACCGCACCCGCTCAGCGTTATCACTGCGGACAAGTGGGAGAGGCCCTACTCGCGCGAGAAGGCTGCGTTCCCCGTCCCTTCGCTGAAGAAGAACAAGTTCTGGGTCAGCGTGGGTCGTCTCGACGACGCGGCTGGAGACCTCAACCTAATCTGTTCGTGTCCGTCGGTCGAGGAGTTCTCGGAGTCGGAGTAAGCTGTCGAGAGCGTCGGAGAGGTCGTGTTCAACATTTTATCATCGTGGCTGCGTGTAGGCGGCCGAAGAAGTCATTGTGCATTCGTGGTTATATTGCAATTCAACTTTGCTGGTGTGTTATAGGATATGCAGGTGTAGATCTACCAGTGCTGCGAGCGTAGTGAGCGGCAGCGAGTGGCAGCGAGTGGTCAGTCGTCGCCAGCACGCCTGTCCTCGAGTTGTCATCATCGACGTCGAGTGCGTCATGTCCGACACCGAGACTTCCCACTTGAGATGGATGACTACTGCCACACTCGATCACGTGACCCGCGGCTATGACAAAGCCGTCCCACAAATGACCCGTGCGGCTTAGGTAATCAATCCCTGGCGCTGATTGGGCCGCGCGGGGTTCGGCGCCTCTTGCTCCACACGGTCGGCGTCGCCGAGAGGACCGGAACAGCGACGACGATGGGTTTGGATGGTCAGCAAGCGACATAGCTAGGTGTAAGAGTCGTCTGCCAAGTGCTCAGAGCATTGTTATTATCTTGGACATCGACAGCGACGGCGAGAACTTCAGCAACAACAACTACTCCACGTCTACCGATATTCCTCTTCCGCGCACGAGATCTCCGTTTTCCACATTTTCCGTCATCGGTCAAAACGCAAGCCATCAATCCAGTCAAGCAATCAGACCGCACTCCTGTCACCCCGCCCCGCCCGCCCTCGCTCGCTCGCTCGCTTGACCAGCCAGCCAGCCAGCCAGCCTGACCAAACCAAACCCCGCTCTCGCTCACCCGCCCGCCCCGGTACCAGTACGGTCGGCCTTGCCCGCTCTTCGGCCATCCAGCAGCCGCACCTCGCGCTCCATCGCATTCCATCCGCTACTCGACTCTCACTCTACTCGCTCGCATTCGTTGAGCAGAGTTAGCTGCTGCAACTGCACGCACTCTCCTAGCCAGCTAGCTAGTCGCAAAGAATGGACACGGCAGTCCTCCAGCCCCAGCACCAGCCCCACCAGCAGCAGCAGCAGCACCACTCGGTCCGCCAGTCCGACCTCGACTTTCTAGACCTCCTCACCAACAGCGCTACCCCGCCGGACGCGGACTCGTCCTCTGGTTCTGCCGCAACCGGCCAGCAGGCGTCGTCGTCGGGTAAGAAAGCAAAGACCCAGCACGCCCCCCGCGGTCCCTCCAAACCCTCTCCCCTGCGCGACGCGGGCATCGACTCGCTCCTCCTCGCCGCTGTGCTCTCGGGTACCCCACTCACACGACACCACGTAGGACACGGCATGACGCTGGGCTCGTACTCGACCTGCGACCAGAGCCGGCCAGCGACCCCCCAGCGCTGCTCAGCGCAGGCACCCCGTAGCCAGCGCCAGCAGCGGGCGGGCGGCGGTGGGCTCAACCTCCCCACCCCGCAGGCATCGGCCTCGTCCTCGGCTGAGCCAGAAGACGCCAGGACTGCTGCGGCGGCGCTCCCGCCGCAGGCCCTCGCCCACCCGAAGCCGCGCCGCATGTCCATCGACCCAGCACCCATCTCGCAGGTGCTGCAGACTGCCTCGCCCGCGCACGTCAACTACTTCCATGGCAAGGGGCTTGTCACCGCAAAGACCGACGGCCGCCCACAGGTGCGCTGCATGGCGCGCACCCGCGTGCCGACACCGCACGGCGATGTCTTCCTGCACATCTACCACAACACCCACGACCACAAGGAGCATCTCGCGATTGTGACCGACCCGATACAGCTCGACCCCGAGGCAAGGCGGCTCGCACCCCCCGGCCGGAAAGAGATCCGCTCGCGCTCCCTCGATGCGGTCTGGCGCCAGGGCGAGACTGACATGGAGAGGGTAGTGCGCGGAGCGTACGTTGGGCGCCTGCACCCGGGGTCAGAGGGACAAGCGTCGACCCCCCATGCAGAGGTCGCGCCTGGCTCTGCAGAGGCGTCGTCGACATCAGCAGACGACTGCCTCCCTCTTGTTCGTATCCACTCGGAGTGCTTCACCGGCGAGACTATAGGCTCGATGCGCTGCGACTGCGGCGAGCAGCTCGACGAGGCCATGCGCCGCATCGCCGAGCCCCAGCGCCTCAGCGCGCCAGCGTACCTCCCTACTCCGGAGGCATCGCGCGCCCCCTCGCCGGGCACACCGGGCCCGCTTGTCCCCGGCCGCGGTGTGGTCATCTACATGCGCCAGGAGGGCCGCGGCATCGGTCTCCTCGAGAAGATCAGGGCGTACAATCTCCAGGACCTGGGGCATGACACCGTCACGGCTAACCTCATGCTCGGGCACGGTGCCGACGAGAGGACGTACGGTGTGGCCGCGGAGATCTTGGCCGACCTGGGACTGTCCGACGGGATCAGGTTACTCACCAACAACCCCGAGAAGGTCGAGGGGTTGTCTGGGGAGGGGGTGAGGATCGCAGAGCGGGTCAGCATGGTGCCGAGGGAGTGGCAGTGTGGTGACGACGGGGGCGAGTATGGGGACTGGAGGGCACGGAGGGCGGGCGTTGGGCTGCTGGGCGCGACTGTCACGCGGGGGCCGGAGCTCGAGAAGTATCTCAGGACGAAGGTGGAGAGGATGGGACATAGTGAGTACAAGCAAGCGAGCACTCGAGCGCGACAGCGCGAGAGTGCGAGCGGCGTGCGGGAGCTGCGAGCTGCGAGCGTGGGGCCAGCTGTGGAACTTCAGCTACACAGTGGCTTCCGATCTGCTCGTCGTGATCAGCAGGTCTGCCGTCATGTCGGACGACAGCTGCCAGATGAGCGATCGGTCCGCATTTCACCGCTGGCTCTGCGTCGGCCTCGCTCTCGCTCGCCGACGTTCGCCGCTGCACGCTATACATTGGAGCACCGCTGACAGCAGTGATCGACATCCCCGAGACCGACGCGCCAGAATCCGACATCCCAGTATCTGAGTAATAGCAGCAGCATGTATGAGATAGTATCACGCCGAGAGCACGCCGAGAGCAGCTCGTAGTGTCGCGCACGCCGGCAGATGGCGCCGCGCCGACCCCGCCGTTGCGGAGGCGGAGGCGAACCTGCGGGGCAGGATTTTGTGTTTGCCACCTGCAGCCGCGCGAATCTCATCAACGCGTTGCTCCAACTTTCAGCTTTGTAGCTTTGTCTTGTACCCCGCGTTGGCCGCCGTCAGCTCAACCCCGCCGTCGCAACAGCTCGTCATCTGTACCAGCGAGCACTGCGACGCCGCCGCCATGGCCCCGACTCGCGATGTACGCCGAACCCCCTGCATATCTGACAGCAGGAAATGCTCCAAGCGCTGAAGGACAAGCGCGCCGCGCGCGGCGCCTCCTCCACTGTCCCCTCGTCTGTGCCGTCCTCGTCGTCCCCCCCACCAGCCCTCTCCTCGTCCTCCCCTCCCCCCTCGCCGCGGCGCGTACTTGTCCCCTCGTCGTCGCCTGCCGCGCCAAAGCTCATGCAGTCGTCGAACCTCCGCCGCCCGCCGCAATCGCCCGTCAAGGTGCCGGTCATCCACACCCTGCCAGACACACCAGAGACACCAGGCGATTCCGACGCGACGCCGCAGCTTTCCCGCCTGAAGAAGCGGTACGACTCGGACTCGAGCCCGACGCGCTCGACCTCCGTGCTGCCCCTCTCGCGCGGCGCGCACTCCTCCAACGGTCATGACTCGGCTAATGGATCAGGCGCTGCCTCCAGTTCCCGACCAACCGCATCTACCTCTGGCGTCGCTCCTACCGCGCGACGCATTACCGGCCCGGGGGTGAAGCGCACGCCGTCGCTCGTTGCAGCGGCGCAGGCGCAGCACTCGGAGGCGACAGAGCAGGCAGTCAAGCGCCTCCTCCCGCAGTACCCAAAGCTGACGCGACTGGACGTCCTCCAGGCACTGAAGCGATGGCCCGACGACATGCGCACAGTGATGGACGAGCTCGCGCGCAAGCAAAAGGGCGTGCAGTCGTCCCAGCTGCGGGAGCAGTACGCTTACGGCGGGGGCTCTGCACCATCCTCCAAGCTCGTCGCGACCAAAGTCGCTCCACCATCGGCACGAAGCGGCTCCAGTGCGTCTTCGCCGGCGGCTGCGCCTGCGCCCCCACCCGCGCCCAAGGCTGCGAGGCGGAATGAAAAGTCTACGATTTACGCCAACCGCGCGAGTGCGCGCAAGCGCGACCCAGATGAGGAGGACGAGTCGGACGAGAGCGACTCTGACGGGTGGGGCGACGGCCCGCGCAAGAAGGCGCGGAACGACAGCGACGTCGATGCTGAGGGGGAGTCGCTGCGCGCGTTCAACGAGGCCGAGCCGGACGTGCTTACTGGCACTATTGCTTGTTCCGCCGAACAAGCGGCTATCATCGTCAAGCTGCGACCGTATGAGGATACAGACGACGTGTATACCAAGCTGAACAAGGCCCGCGGGGTGAGCTACAAGCTGTTTGAGAACTACGTCGAGATCATGGAGGGGTATGTGCAGATCGATGCGTGTCTCAACCGCTGCGAGGGGATTGCCGAGGATATCGCGAGCACTCTGGGTGTATGGAAGGGAGCTGGTACGGTGTCCGACAGTATCACGGGCACGCCCAGGCCGGACGGGCTCAACGACGTCAAGGTCGATGTGACAAAGGTGTCTGAACTGCTGCTGCAGGAGAAGGACGGGCGGCGGAAGAAGATCCTCCAGTCGTACATCCGCACGCAGCCTGCCCTCCTCTCCAAGGGGACGGTGCTGAAGGACTACCAGCTGCTCGGTGTCAACTGGCTGAACCTGCTGTACTCCCGGCGCATTGGGTGTATCCTCGCGGACGAAATGGGGCTCGGCAAGACGATCCAGGTCATCGCGTTCATCGCGCACTTGAAGGAGCACGGCATGCGCGGGCCACACATGATCTTCGTCCCCGCCTCGACGCTCGAGAACTGGACTCGCGAGTTTGAGCGCTTCGCGCCTGACATCGATGTGCAAACCTACTACGGGACGCAGAGCGAACGCGCCGAGCTCCGCTCGCACCTCAAGCACCTTGCGCGCGCGGGCGAGCTCGAGGTTGTGCTCGCGTCGTACACCCAAGTCTCGAGCAAGGACGACCTCGCCTTCTTCCGCAAGAAGCTCGAGTTCGAGACCTGCATCTACGACGAGGGGCATGCGCTGAAGAACTTTGCAACAAAGCGGTACCAGGATCTGCTGAGCGTCAAGCCCAAGTGGCGTCTCTTGCTCACTGGCACACCTGTGCAGAACAACCTGCAGGAGCTGGTGTCGCTGCTCATGTTCATCCATGGGGACATTTTCGCCGACGCGGAGCAGTACCTCCGTGCGATCTTCAAGGTCCAGGCGAGCCAGCAGATCGGAATGCTGTCTCAGAACCGCGTGAGCCGCGCGCGGACGATGCTCACGCCGTTTGTGCTGCGGCGGCGGAAAGCGAATGTAAGTGGCGGAGTGTAGCGTGAGGTATGGGAATGCTGACGGCAGGTGCTCACGCTGCCGCCGAAGATTGAGCGAGTGCAGGAGTGCGAGATGACCCCGGCGCAGGCGAGGCTGTACCGCGAGACGATGCGGCGGTCGCGCAAGATGGTCGAGGAGATGGGCGACGATGCGCTCGTGGCCGCCGCGGCGGATGACGACGAGAAGCCCGCGCCGAAGAAGAAGAACGCAGCAAAGGATACAAAGAGCAGTAGCGCCAACATTCTCATGGACCTGCGCAAGGCTGCGTCCCACCCGCTCCTCTTCCGCCGGCTGTACACTTCCGCCAAAGTACGCCAGATCGCCAAGGAGTGTCTCAACACCCCGACGTGGTGCGACTCGAACCTCGCATATGTGATCGAGGATCTGGAGGTCATGTCGGACGCAGAGATCCACGCCTTTGTCAGCGAGCACGAGGAGCTCTCGCAGTTCGCGCTGGACCCCAAGGCGTTCCTCGAGTGTGGCAAGGTCGCGGCGCTGGAGAAGCATATCGAGTCCTGCAAGACCGAGGGCAAGCGGATGCTCCTGTTCTCGCAGTTTACCATGATCCTCGATATCCTCCAGGTCGCGCTGGACCACCTCGGCGTCAAGTACATCCGCCTCGATGGCGCGACCAAGACGGACGAGCGGCAGGGCCTGGTCGACGAGTTCAACAATGATCCAGAGATCACCGTGTTCCTCCTGTCGACGAAGGCGGGAGGTGTGGGCATCAACCTCACTGCTGCGAGCGTGGTCGTCATCTTCGACCAGGACTTCAACCCCCACAACGACAAGCAGGCTGCGGACAGGGCGTACCGCATCGTGAGTGCATGTTAAAGACTCCGCTGACAGAAGGGACAAGAGCGCCCCGTCGAGGTGATCAAGCTCATCTCGAAGGACTCGATTGACCAGGATATCCTATCTATCGGGGTGACCAAGCTACAGCTAGATGACATGGTCGGCGGGGATGAGAACGACGAGGCGACCGCACAGCAGGTGAAGAAGAGTCTGCTCACTACGCTGCGGAGCAAGTTCGAGGCAGGGGACGATGGGGATGAGGACGAGGACGAGGACATCGAGTTTACGGGCGCGTGCGCGACGCAGGTAAAGAAGGCGAGGGGTGTCAAGGCGTAGCTTGGGGTTTTGCATTAGTTATAGTCATTGTCATACGCATAAGTGTCAGTGCTCAAGTGCTCTAGTCATACATGCATGTCCTTGTACTGCATTATTGGAAGATGGAGAGGCCGCGGATGTGTTTGTCCACTGCGGCGCGGAACTGCTGTCAGCGGACACGGTAGGAGTATGTGGACCCCGGGCTCTAGCCGAGCCGTGCCATCGTACGTGTAAGAGAGCACACAGCTGCTGCAGCGCTTTCGAACTGACGCGCAAGGACCCCGCACCGCCAGGTTGCCCACTCACCTGGTCGTTGTCAATCCCCCGTTCCCGGCTGTCAATCTCCACGAGAGGGTTGCGCACGACAAAGTCGACGAATGGGCCGGTATGCAGTTGCCTGAGCACGAAACGCAGCGAGTCCGCCCCCGGATCGGAGAGCAGCACAAACTTGTACCCCGTAAGCGTCTCGTACAGGTGTAGCCTGTAGTCCTTCGTCTTGTACGATGTAAACGCTTCGTCCCTGCTGTCAGCCTGCGTCCTCTCCACCTCAAGGTCTCTTGTTCTCTCCACCTCAAGGCCCTTCCACTCCGCTCTCCGGCCTCGTCCCAATCCATACCAACACCACACCTGTCACGCACCCCTCGCGCCTCTCGCACACCTCCCATCCCCTCTCGACTCACTTCCCAGACAGCTTCTTGACCATATTCCGCAGACTCAACAACACGCCGTACACCAGCTTCGCCTCCTCGTCGAACGGCAGCGCCGCCGCAGTAGCCGCGCTGGTCCGTTGCCGCCCCACCGCCTGAGACCCATGCGACCCGCCGCTCCCGTTCGAGAAGATGCTCTCGCGCGCACCGGGCGCTACTGGCGGGGGCAGGCGATGCACCCCTGGTCGGTCAGCAGGCGACGGGCGGATCGGCCGCGTCCGGTGCCAGTCCTGGTAGTAGACGCAGTCGCAGTGCCTGCTGTCAGCGGGCTGCGAAGAGTCAATACGCACCGGTCAAAGATGTAGAGCGAATAGATCGTCATCTGGCGAGTGCGTGCGAGCGTGCTGAGCTCGATGAAAGTCGGGAAAGGACAGTCGGTGGCCGCGATGTCAATGTCGAACGAGCGCGTCGAGCATTGAGCCGAGCGACGAGACAGGCACCGCACGTGGCGATTGTGCCTGGGATGTCACTGGGATGACGTCAAGTCCGGTAGGGATGGATATTGTTGACGACCGAGATTTGGACGATGGTATCGCTCTCTACACCATGCCGAAGAGGACTGCTGAGACGGCGGGGACGCCGCGAAAGCGCGCAAAGGCCGCGCAGCAGTCTATTGCGACGTTCTTCTCGCCGGGGAAGAAGGCGAAGCGCGAGACGAGCGTGATTGAGGTGTCTGATTCGGACGATGATGTGGTGGAGGTGGATGTGCCAGTGGGGCTGGAGAAGGGGAAGGAGCCGGTGAGGGTGAAGGTAGTCGTGCCGGAGGAGGAGGAGGAGGGGGATGAGGAGATGGCTCGGAGGCTGGCGGAGGAGTGGGCGCAGGAGGACGCGGCGGTGAAGAGCGAGGAGGTGGTGATGGGTGAGGTGGGGGTCAAGAGTGAGGCGGAGCCACCGAAGACTCCACCGCCGCGGGTCCATCCCATGTTTGCCAGGCAGGAGACCCCTCTTGTATCGATCAAGTCCGAGGCAATAAAGACGGAGAGCGCGTCGACACTTGCCTCGCCCGAGGCCGGCCCGTCGAAGCCTCGCTCTCCAGCTACCTTCACATCACGCTCGCAAACACAAGCGGCAATCACCACTGTCGACTGCGACTGCGACGACTTCCTCTTCCGCCCAGACTATATCGACATTTCCGCCTGGCCGAAGGGCCGGCTCCCCTATGCCGTTCTGGTCGGCGTCTACGTCCAGGTCGCAGCCACGCGCTCGCGCCTGACCATCGTGCGCGTCATGACCAAGTGAGTCTAACCAATGCTCGCGACTGACGGCAGTTTCATCCATCTCCTTCTCGCGCGGTGTCCAGACGACCTAGCGCCTGGGCTGTATTTGCTCTCGAACCACCTACGACCCGCCTACCTCCCCTGCGAGCTTGGCGTCGGCTCAATGGTGCTCAACCGCGCGATCAAGGAGGTGTCCGGCGTTCAGCCTCGCGACCTGAAGCGTATTTGGGAGGCAACGGGGGATCCAGGGGACGTGGCCTTCGAGGCGAAGGTGCGCATGCGCACTTTGGTACAGCCCGCCCCATTGATGGTGGCGGACGTTTATGCTCGCGTCCTCGGTTTGGCAGATCTCAAGGGAGCGCAGAGCGGCAAGGCCAAGGGCGACGTCGTGCGCAAGCTGCTGGTTCAGGCTCGGGGTGAGGAGGTGAGATACCTTGTGCGCACGCTCGTCGGCAACTTGAGGGTGAGTGAATCTTTGACGAAGCTCATTCTAGATCGGTGCTGTGCGTCTCACGCTCTTGACGGCACTGGCTCGAGCCGCCGCACTGCACGCCATGCTGGCGGAGGGAGCACTCGACGTCCTCCCGGTCCCCGAGAAGGGCAAGAAGCCTTTGGACCCGGTGCGCGAGGCTGCGACTGAGCGCTGCGCTGCGGCAGTGAGGCTTGTCCGCCGAGTGTACGTCCGGCATCCAAACTACGCCGACCTCGTCGAGGGTATCAAGCAAGGTCTGGACGGTCTGGAGGAACGAGTGCCACTCTCGGTCGGAATCCCCATCTCCCCCATGCTCGGCAGCATCACCCGCTCCCTCGAAGAGGTTTACACCATTCTTGGGAGTATGCCGTTCTCTGCCGAAACCAAGCTTGACGGCCAGCGCCTGCAGATGCACGTGCGGCGGCATGGCCCCCAGGGCGAGGACGACGGCGGCGGTCGGTGGGTAGAAGCAGACGGACAGCGGGCCTGGGTGCGGCTGTTCTCGCGGCATCTCGAGGACATGACGGACAAGTACCCGGACGTGTGCGCGCTTGCTTTGCAACTCATCGCGCACCCGAGTGCTGTAAGCTCGCGACCGCCCTTCTCCGCCACGACCGAACCCACGCCTGAAGTGGCAGCGCTGCTCCGCTCTGAGGACGTCACTTCGCTCATTGTCGACGCCGAGATCGTCGCTGTGGACAGGGAGACAGGCGCACACCGCACGTTCCAGGAACTAACAAACCGCGCGCGCAAGGACGTGCGCGTTGAGGAGATCAAGGTCGTCGTTGAGGTCGCAGCCTTCGACCTCATGCTGCTCAATGACGAACCCCTCCTATCCTCCCCCTTCGCCCATCGTCGTCACTTAATCCGCTCCCTCATTCCGCCCATGACACCGACCGACCCGCTCCTCGCGCGCTGGTCGCACATTCCAAACATCGACTCGGCAGACATGACCAGCAAGGAAGACCTGCGCGCGTTCTTCGACCAAGTAGTGGAGCAAAAGGCCGAGGGCCTGATGGTGAAGCTGTTGGAGAGCACAACCACTGCCAACGGCGAGGAGCTACCCAAAGAAACAAGCAGGCGCAAAGCCCTGCCCGCGACATACGAGCCCGACCAGCGCTCACAAGGCTGGCTCAAGGTTAAGAAGGGTGGGTGCCCCGCCATCACCGCTGACAGCAGACTACCTCGAAGGCTTGGGCGACAGTCTCGACCTCGTCCCCGTCGGGGCATGGTACGGCACAGGCCGGAAAGCAGGGTGGTGGTCGCCGATCCTCCTGGCCGCGCGCAACCCCGAGAGCGGCGCGCTCGAAGTGGTGTGCAAGTGCATGTCGGGGTTTAGCGATGCATTCTACAAGGCTCTCCTGGCGCGATACCCCGCCGAGGGGGCGCCCGAGGTCGCGAACAAGTCATCCCCGCTTGGATATGTCGAGAGCCCGCTCGTGCCGGATATCTGGTTCCTCCCCAGGGAGGTGTGGGAGATCCGCGGGGCCGAGTGAGTGTACGAGAAGGATGTTTGCTAACGTCAGTATCACGCTGTCGCCCGTTTACACTGCTGCTGCGTCGTATATGGGCGGTGAGAGGGGGCTGAGCTTGCGGTTTCCGCGGTTCATACGCGTACGGGACGACAAGGGCATCGACGAGGCGACGTCGGCGGAGGAGTTTGCAGAGATGTACAGGAAGCAAATGGCGCGGCCGCCTGACCGTGCGGTGGCGGTGCGCGCCGCGTCTGAGGAGGTGGAGGGGGCAGTAGGAGATGAGGAGGGGGATGCTGAGCTCGAGGCGGAGCTGGAGGAAGAGGAGGGCATGGAGGTAGACGATGTGGCGCGTGACGGTGAAGTAGCAGAGGCATAGACCCAGCATGGTGACATGTTGTACTACTACTACGAATCGAGCTACCTTTTACCGCACACCCTACTTCTGCTTCTTGCGCGCGGGGCCCTCCTCCTCGCTCTCGGCGTCGAGGTCGATGCTGCCCTCGTCGTCCTCGTCATCCTCCTCGTCGTCGTCGTCGTCCTCGTTGATAAAGTTCTCGATCGGGTCGGCGAGGATGACGTGCGCGATGGAGAGGCCGACGGCAAAGTCGTGGTCCACGGAGGTGGTGAAGAAGTGGAAGAAGGACCCGGCGTCGCCGTCAAAGTCGCCATCGTCCTCGTCAGTCACAGTGCGGGGGTACTTTGCGATGAGGTCGTGCTCGGGCTTCCAGTCGATGGTGGTGGTCTAAAGTCAGCAGAGGTCGAGCGGATAAGCATTGTGGTAGGTGGGCGGAGGGACATGGGAAATGCAGGGTACACAGCGACTTGAACGTGACACCGATGCGCGACGTAACGCTCGCAGTCATGGGAGCCGAGCCGACGCGAGCACCACGACCAAAGCACTCACCCCAGCAACGAGGAAGTCCTCCTCAAAGTCGCGCATCTCGTCCGTGATGCTCCCGTCCTTGGGCGCGGGCTCCATCCCCTCGGGGAGGCTGTACTTCTTCGACAGCGACTTGTTGGTGAAGTACGGGTTCTCGTTGAAGTGCTGCTGTCAACTCCACTCTGCGGCTCTTACTCACGAAGACAAGCTCGAACGCGCGCGGGTCGTCCAGGTCCTGGATGAGCTCAATGTCCGAGAGGTAGGTCAGTGCGTCGCGGTCCGACGCGGTCGAGAGGAGGGCGTTGAAGAGGCCAGAGTTGATCTGCCGTCAGCCAACCGAAAGGGTGGCCTGGATTGGGCTAGCGGGTAGATGCAGAGTCGTGGCTAGTCGAGGGGGCACTCACCAGGACCGTGAGCCAGAAGCCCTTGACGTCCTTGACCTTCTCGCGGAGGTTGGAGAGGTACGCGGCGTTCTCCTTGGCGGTGAAGCGGCGGACACGGAACTCGCGGTCGAGGCCGGCCTTGTGCAGGTCGGCGACGAGGGCGTCGTCGATCTCTGCAGGTTAGCTCTGTCATGGATGCGAAGCATAGGTTGCGAAGGACATGGGTGGGCGAGAGGGGAGTGGTGGAGGGCGTGAGGATATTTCGACGCGCCGGGGAGGCGCAGCCTCAGCCCAGCTCACTGCGCGACGACGCTTGCACTACTCACCGACATCGGGCACGGGCGGGCGCGGGGCAAGGGGTCCAGGGTCCATGGTGAGCAGGTGCAGAGGTGGATGGATGAACAGCAGACGAGACGGACGGAGCGCGAAGGTTTTGTTGTGAGTCGGTGGAGGTCTCGTATCGCGCGGCGATCCCGACGTCATACCGCCCCTCCGCGCCGCGCCCCGAATCATACTTCGATCACGGATCACGTTGCAACTCGAACTCGAACGTGCCATCGATCCGAGACGGAGGCGAACGGGAAACAGCAATGCATAGGGCGAGCAGTAGCAAAAGTTGCGTGCAATAAGTGCAGCAGCAGGCGTAGTAGATGGCACTGCGTGCCAGGCAGGCGGGCAGGCAGAGCACGGAGACGCATACGCAACGCATGAGCACATGCTGCTGCTGTCCGACGCTGCATGGTGCAGCGGAAGCGTGCAGCGCGTTTGCGTTGTACTGCAGGTGCGTGGCACTAGCGCGTAGTTGGACTGGAGTCCAATACCCGGGGGTAGCTGATTCTCAAGTAGGTCTGGTCTGGAGAGCTCATCTCGGCCGCTGGAGGAGGACCACACGGGGCTGCTCCATGCTTGCTCCTGATCCTGCTCCTGGTCCTGACCCCCTTGCGCCGTGCGAGCCATGCGGCGGCTGGGAGATGGGCCTGGGGCGAGGCGGCGCGCGGGGCGGGTCGTCGTCGTTGCTGGCGTAGGCGCGGCGCCAGCCCCATTCGCCCGGGTCGCGACGCCCTCGACCACCGCCGGTGGGGATGGCGTCCATGTCTCGGACGTGGTGGGCCAGAGGCGGGCCCGGGCGCTGGAGGAGGGTGAACCCGCCACCGGTGTTGCCGCCACGGCCTCGCCCTCGCCCGCCACGACCGCGTCCACCGCGACCGCGATCGTTGTGCTGCTGGTGCTGGTGGGCGTTGGCGTTTGCATTGCCAGCGGTGTTTGCGGGCACAGACGAGGGAGCAGCGGCCATGGGTACAGGATGAGTCGCGGCAGTAGGCGATGCAACAGCGTGCGGACTCGCAGCCTCGCGGTCATCCGGGCGGCGGAGGAGGATCTTGACCTCGCGATCGGGCTCGGGCTGCTGCTCGGCGCGCCCACGACCACGACCTCTCCCTCGCCCGCGGCGGTTCTGGCCCTGCCCGTGTCCGTGATTCTCGTTGTGGCCATGCGCATGCGCGTTCCCGCGCCTCCGGCGTCCGGGGGGCGGCTCATCGTCGCCCTCCTCGTCACGGAGCACCTCGAGTGGCAGCTCGAACCGCCCAGCCTCTAGCGAGAGGGTATACCCCTCGGCCCTTTCGGCATGGCACGCGCCCTGCGGGGGCGGCGGGGCGTCCGGGCGCTCGTCGACCGGCGGGGGGCCGACCTCGGCGTTCATCGGCGGGTGGGCGATAAGCACAGCCGCGCGGGGCTCAAACTCGTCCTCCTCCTCCGCGCGGGCTATGGCCGTAAAGTACGCAGCGCAGCCGAGGACACTAGCCACCCACTTGGGCGGCGGTGTGTCGGCCATACCGGGCATCTCGGGCCCAGCGAGGGGCGCAACCTCGCTATCGGACTGGAGGCGGAGCCCGCGGCCCTTTTTGTAGTTTGTGCCGACCTGGACAGCGATGCTCGGGTCAGCGGAAATGGGCGCCCAGTGGCGTGCGGCGTGCTCGATGAATCGGGCGGCCGCGCGCGCAGCCTGTGCGACGGCGCTGTTCCCCTTCTTGAGCATGTCGAGGGTGCGGATTGCGTCCTGCGGGATGACGACCTCGTACCCACGCTGGAGGAGCTTGCGGACGCTCTGTGGCGCCCACATGAGGGCACTGACGTCGACAACGGCGGCGCGCCAGTGCACCTCGTAGTCGTCGTCGTGCTCGTCAGAGGACGAGTCGTCGATGCGTCCGAGCTGGCGGAAGCGGGGCGCGACGCGGCCGCCTGTGGCGGGTGCAGGAGCGTGAGCGGGAGCTGGGGATTCGGCTTGGGCTTGGGCTTGAGCCTGAGCTGGGCGCTGCTGCTCGTCGGAAGCAGCGTCAACCTCCGCTGCAGCTCCTGGCGAGCGCAAGCCGTCCTCCGGAGTCTCAGCCGGATCGTGCTCATCATCGCCGTCTACTCCCCCTTCCGCGCCGCCCTCGCCCTCGACGTTGATCGCATGGACCCTCGACTCGAGGTCGGCAATCTGGTGCTCGAGGTAGGCAGTCGACAGGGCCTTTGAGAGCGCAGCCTTCTTCGCGGCCTGCTGATCAGCTAACATGAACACGACGTAACCCACGAGATCGCCGGCTTTCATGGTCTGTGGGGTGTTTCTAGTGCATGTGGGTTGAGCGAGCGAGAGGAGACTGATGGCGAACAGAGACGGCGACGGCGAACGGCAACGGCGAACGGTTGATGGATGTGCTTCTTTTGCCGCCCACCCAATCTGGCGCTGAACAAAGCACGGGCAAACAACACCGCCACGTCATTTCGGAGTATCCTTATCAACTCGTTTCTTCGGGCTCGTCGCCGTCCGTCTCGACGACTTTGACAGCTCGTTCTGCAGCGCCGAATAACCACAACGACAACAACACCGACCATGGCCCTCGCTCGCGCTGCTGCAAGTCTCGCCGGGCCATCGCGCCGCGCGTTCGCCACCAGCACAAGGGCAGAAGCGAGTGAGTACACCACACCCCCGGAGCGGGCTCAGCGCTCTTTTTCTCCCCCCCTCGTCTCCTCATCTCCCTCCCTCATCTCCCCTCCCTCATCTCCCTCGCCCGAGCGCTCCGCACTCGCTCAGCTGTCGCTGAGCTCGTTTGAGCAGCTAACCCCAGCCTACCCCTTCTCCAACCGCGTAACCTTCCCCCCAGTGCMCMCCCCCYCCCCYCCCCCCGCCAACCTCGTCCACCCGCCGCACGGCGCCTCCCTCGTCTCGCACGTGAACGCAGGCCTCAAGTCCGACTACGACACCCTCCAGCTCCTCGGGACGTGGTTCGCCCGCCGCTCGCGCGAGCGCGTGCGCACCGGCTCAGTCATGAGCGTGCTGACCTACTCCTCCGCCGACAGGACGGGCGTCACCCCCTTCTCGGGCGTGCTCACGCGCGTGCGGCGGCGCGGCGTCGACACGAGCTTCACCCTCCGCAATGTCGTGCAGAAGACCGGCGTCGAGATGAACTTTAAAGTCTGCTCCCCGCTCATCAAGGAGATCAAGATTGTCAAGCGCGGCGGGGCGCGCCGCGAGCCGATCAGGGACCTGCGCCGCGCGCGGGTCAACTACCTCCGCGAGAGGCCGGGTGTCATGTCCCAGATTGCGGGTGCGCTCAAGCAGGCGCAGAGTGTGCGTCTCGGTCGGGCGTAGGCGCGGCGCATAGCATAGAGAGAGCGGTAGAGGAACGAACGCATGCATAGTGTACAGCTCGGGTCTCTATCCCGGTCTCCACTGCCGGGGGAGTTTTCGGCGGGTATCTAATGTGGGTGGGTGTGCGACGGCGAGGCGGGCGGCGAGCTAGCCGGCTGGCTAGCTAGCTAGCTTGGGGCAGGCCGAGACGTGGGCGTGCTCGCCTAGTTTGATTTGGTTTGGTTTAGAGCAGCAGGGCTCGCCCCGGAGCGTCTCTAGCCACGGTATATACGAAGGGGGGGAGAACATAAATGCCAGAAAGAGAGATAAAGAGGCAGGCCGGGGCAGTGCTTATGCGTGCGGCTCGGGGCCGGGCACGCCAGCGGCCGCGGCGTTGTGGTTTGCACTCGCGTTTGCGTTCTCCAGGCTGCGGTGCGCCTGGGGTTAGAAAACTCTTCTCAGTATCACCCACCTCGAGATCACGCATGACCTGCGGGTCGATAGGGAGCACCGATTTCCTCCGCATGTGTGGTGCGTTTGGGCTGTTGGCGCTCTGTGGCGAGTGCAGGCCGGTGAGGACAGGGCTGTCGGGCTAGTTGTTAGCTAAGGAGCTCTGCCCCAGGAGAGCGGAGACTCACGCTGCGCGTCTCCATACCCGGGTCGGCGACCGGGACGACATCGTCGGCAATCGACCGCTCGAGCGTAAAGCTCTCGCTGGGGTCGAAGCCGTTCGCCGTGAGGTCGATGGACCCGTCGCCGTCGTCCTCGAACGGCTCGGGGCGCGGTGGGGGCTCCTGCCTGAGGAGCTCGGGCATTGGCTGCGACGACCCGCTCGCGTTGTAATTTGCCAGAGCCTGCTCGCGGATGGCGAGCCACTCCTCGTACCGCGCACACATGCGGTCGTACTCCTCCTTGCGGTCGCGCTTGTAGTTGTGCTGCACCTCGTCGAACAACTCGGGGTTGATCTCCATGAACAGCTTGAGCGCATTGTACACCATGCTGTGGATTGTGCGGTTCCAGTGCTGCTTCGAGTTCTGGTACAGCGCGGGGAAGACGATCGGCAGGATGAGCGTAATGTGCTCGCCCATGAGGTTGATGATGTACTCGTTGTTCCAGTAGTACAGCGCGCGCTCGGCGACCTGGAAATGTTGGCTGTTGATGCAGCGCGCAAGCTGCTGGAACAAGGGAGTCATGATCTTGGCAAACTCGGTGCTCTCGATCACGTCGAGGATCTCCTCGACCTCGTTGAGGTACATGACTTCTTTGGGCGAGTTGACCTTGGGCCAGTACCTGAGCAGGCCGAGGATGACCTCCTCGGTGAGGGCAGCATCCTTCTCCAGGAACTGGACGACGCAGTACGCGAGCTGGGGGTGGTAGAGGGCGAGTGACTTGGCCTTGTGGAGGGGCAAGAGCACACGCGTGAGGAAGATCTTGTGCTCCTCCTTGAGCGGGAGGGCGAAACCATTGATAATGGACCCGAGGATCTCGAGCAGCTCGGCGATGCCGTTGTGGCGCTCGGTCTCGTAGACAAACTGGAAGAAGACGTGGTTTATGGAGCGGCGGATGAATGCACGGAGGTTGAGGAACTTGCCGTAGATGCGGTGGAGGGTGGTCTTGAGGAAGTCGCGCTCGCGTGGGTCCTCCGAGTCGAAGAGCTCGAGGAGCTGGAGCACAAACGTCTGGTCGATGTAGCGCTTGCCGACGTTGGTGTTAAAGTCGGGCGACTCGACAAAGCGGAGGAAGAACTCGTAGACTATCTGCAGATGCGGCCAGGCGAGCTCGAGCACGGGCTCGTCCTCTTCTGGGTCAAAGGCGTCGCCAGTGGGGTTGACCTGGGGCGGGATCGAGCGGAAGAGGTTGGCCGCGAACTGGTGTAAGCGCATAACAACGAAGCAAGGACCCACCATGCCGACGACCTCTGGGTAGATCGACTCTGTGATAACGCCGCGCTGCTGCGTGATGTACTCGAGCATCTCGTGGAGAGTCTGCGCCTTGACCTGCTTACCGCGCAGCTCCAAACTCGCATCGTTAAAGTCAAACACGACACGACATTGCTGGAGCTTCTGGATGAAGAGGTCATTGCGCTCCTCGGGACGGACCTCGTTAAAGTTGGGCAGCTTCTCAATGTCTACACGCTCCGTGACGTAGAAACGGGAGCTGCGCTGCTTCCGGGGGGTCTTGCCAACGATGGGGATGGTGTCCTTGGGCCCGCGGAGACGGTTGAGGGGGTTGTTGGCCTTGGGAGGGGTGGGCTGTCCGTCGGGTCCGCGGTCGGGGGAGCCAAAACCGCGCGAGTGGGGCGAGTGGGGGATGGGATCGGCGGGCATTTCAGTGTACACTGGTGGCTGGGGTGCGCCCGAGATGATCACGAGAGGAGGGGCAGGCTGGGTCTTGTCAGACACGGGAGAACGACGGGGAGTGAGCGGGGTGCCCATGGCCGCAGCCAAGGACGACGACGCGGAATTCACATTGGACGTAGCGTTCTCGCCAGTAGCAGAGGTCTGGGCTGCGGATGCGGGCAATGCTGCCGAGGGCGCCGCCGATGCGGGGGACGACGGCCCTGGGGACGGCGAGTTGGACTGCTGCTTGGATGTGGACGAGGGCTTGGCCTTGCCATCTGAGCCGGCCTTTGTCCTCGAGAGCTGATGTCAGCGGAAGAGTAGGGGGGGGGGGGGGGGGGGAGGGGGGTTTGGGCGAGGGGGGGTGAGGGCGGATGATGGCGTGAGGATGGTTAGTCAGAGGGAGGGATGGGGAGGGTGGAGTTGATGTCAGGCTGGAGACTGCGCGCGCGTCGGAGCGGGCTTCGGCGGCTATGGATCCCATACCCCTCTGGGATAGCGCGCGCAGCCTCCGTCCCGCACTTGGCACGACTACTCACGACGGCCTTCTTGAGCCCCTTCATTGTCGAGTGAACAGGGGAAGCTCGGGGTGCGTCGTCGTCGTCGTCACGAGGTGGACGATCTGAGCTGGGAGTTGAGCGCGCGATTGTGCAGGGGTTTGCTGGGGGGTGGTGCGGGGGGTTGGGGGTGTGTGTGTTGGTGGAGTTGAGCGACTACGCGGGTAGTCAGAGGGGCTGGCTCGTGCTCGTGCTTTTGCGAGTAGCGACGATGACAGGAGGTTGAGAGAGAGTCAGTTAGACGCCCTGTTTGTTGCGAGTGAGCGTCGAGGGGAGGGGTGTGGTTGGTGATGGGGTGTGTTGGGTCTAAGCTGGGTCCTGCTTGCTGCTGCTGACTGCGCTTGTGCTCTCGATCGCTCCTAGGTACCGATGGCTATGCGAGCTATGCGGAAGCTGTTGCCGCGAGGGAGGGGGGAATGGCGGATGAATGAAAGAGTGAGTGGGTGTTATGCGTTGTTGTGTTGGTTGTTGGTCGGTCGGATGGTCGGGTTGGAGTGTCGTGGAAGGTGGCGGCGAGTGTGGAAGAGCAGAGAGGGAGGGGGAGTGCACGGACTTGATACTGCCGCTTGATTGCTTGCAGACGGGTAGCAGAGGAGGAGTGGCGAGCAAGCGACAGAGGGGGAGTGTCCGAGTGTGATGATGGTCGTGGAAGCGGAATCGGCGGCGACGACGATGAGAGAACGGACTGACTTGTTGAACCCGAGTGTTACTAGCTTAGCTTGCTCTCCGCGCCGGGGACGGTGACTGAGACGAGCAGACGATGAACGCGGATGGATGGATGGGATTGTGGCTACGTGGGGAAGGAGAGGGAAGGCCAGGAAGGCGAGGAAGGTGAACAGAGGGAAGGTGTGGCAGGTGTGGCAGGGAAGGTGGCAGAGGGAAGGAAGGAAGGTCCAGGGGAAAGGGGGGGTGAGTTTAAGCGACACGTCCAGTGAGAGTATTAGCATTTTGTAATCATCCGGGGGAGGGGCTATTGCATTTCAAATCCAGTTGTCTATTTCCTAACCCCTCTTGTAATACGCTTCACGTCGCGTCCAGGGCAAACACGCCCAGGGTGTATGTACTCATCACCCGAGCCTAAGTGGGGGGCTTGAATAAACCGGTACTGTACTACTCCCTACAGTGTAAATCTTATCCGTCCCCCACCTTACCCCGTTTGTCAGTCTCGGCGATATCTCCTGGGTGGCTATAATCCCGCCCCGTGGCACCCTCCACCCCCTCCCCCCGCCCTGGCCAATACGCACCCTAGCATTTCCACCCAGCCTCCGCCTCGGGACATCTCGAACCTCTCCGACGTCGCCTCTGCAGCTCAGCGGGCTATCCATCTACCTCCAGTCACGTCTCTCTGTACCAAATACCGCACACCATGTCCCTCGTGAGTCAAGCCGAGTGCAAGGAGGGAGGAGTAGTATGCTGACGCTATGCTTTGTTCTGTCAATCTCTGCCTACTTCCTTCGGCAACTCCCACCTTCCTCGCCTCGCCTCATCTCGAATCAACAATCGCGGACTCGCGCGCAATTGCTCTAACGACTGGCTCACTCCACGCTCCATGCTCTGTGACCCGTGCTCACCTGCGTTCGCATCCTAGTCCAACACCATCTACACCGCCGTGTTCAAGCGCAACTCGGTGATGGTCCCCACCGTCTTCCTTGCTGCGTTCGGATTCTACATCGGATTCGACACTGCTACTACCAAGTGGTGGGACGCACACAACTACCCTGTGAGTGGGAGCGCGGGAGGGAGGGAGATGGGAGAGGGATATGGGGGGAGGAAGGTGGAAGGGGTGCGCGGGTGGAGACCGGAGGCTAGGGTCGAGGACCAGGTTGGAGTATGGTTGATGGCGGAAGGAGGGCCATGCTGGCCGTGAGGCTGTGCGTGTGTTGGATGCGTGAAAGCGGGCAGGCTTTGGAAACAAGACACATGGAGAGAGGGAGAGGAAGGAATCTGGGGTCGCTGGGAATGACGGTGACGAGGTGGGAAGTGTCGATGAGCTCTACCTTCCTCGCCCACTCGTCCTCAATCGCTGGTGGCCTTTGTCACGCTCTCCTCGCCTTCTCTGCTGTTCTCGCCTTTCCTGCCTTCCCGCCTTCCTCATCTTCCACACCTTCCTCACCTTCCCCACTTTCACCTTCCTCCTCATCATTCCTCCTCCTGTCCTAATCAATCTCTTTCATTTTCTTCGCCACATAACCTACACCCCACTCTGAGCATCGCTAACAATCCAGAAGCAGTGGAAGGACATCCGCCACAAGTACGTCGAGGCCGACGAGGAGTAGATCCAACCCCGGGGTCCACGATTAGGGTCGGCAGCGCGGATAGACGACCGCGCAGCCGGGATGGGCACAGCACGCGTGCTCGCAGTAGAAAATGCATCGTCGTCAGGCAAGGGGAGCGGGCGAAGCTCTGAAGCTCTCAGGGTGATGGCGGAGAAGGAACTGACTCGGCGAGAGAGGGACGCAACCTGCTCGCGGCGAGTGAGGGACGCGACTCGCTGGAGAGGCTGTTGCGCGACTCGTACAGAGAGGACACATATCTACCCTGCCTTCTGTCAAAGCCTCACTATCAGTCTGACATAGTCGTGGTCTCAACTTAGCAGTAACGGCCATAGAGAGCAGTACAGCATGCCTGCGAGATATCACATGCCTCGCCGACGTCGTGGCCGTCGTCCACACCGCCAAGGGCACAGATATGAACGAGACGATCAACGCACATCCGTGCCTGAACCGGATATGACAGAACACGTCAATAGTCGAGCTAGTCCAACTCAACCTCATCCTG
Organism: Cutaneotrichosporon curvatum; assembly: GCA_001600275.1. Taxonomy (NCBI): domain Eukaryota; kingdom Fungi; phylum Basidiomycota; class Tremellomycetes; order Trichosporonales; family Trichosporonaceae; genus Cutaneotrichosporon; species Cutaneotrichosporon curvatum. The sequence continues at coordinate 370,568 of BCJH01000014.1, read as the reverse complement.
CACTCACCACGTCGTCCAGCTCTTGCTTCAGCTCAGCTCAGCCCAGCCCAGCCCCGGCTCCGTCTCAGCAGCATGGCCCCATCCCGAGCGAGGCCCACCTCCGCCTCCACCTCCCACCGGCGGCGGTGGACCGCCCTCCTCCCCCTCCCCCTCGCCTCGCTCCTAGCTCTAGCTCTGGCATGTACCACCCCCGCGTCGGCACGCACCCTCCCCGAGCGCGACTTTCGCGCCCTCTCCGCCTCGCAGCTGCGCGACATCGTCACTCTCGACCCGCCGTTATGGCCTGCAGTCGATGCGGGACATATGGAGCATCTCCTCGTCGAGCGTGTGTGTGAGTTGCTATAAGCTGGGCGAGCTGACAACAGCGGGGACGGAGGGCAAGTGCGTGATCGTGTGGGCTTAGCTGATGGTAGTAAGCAGGTGCAGCGGTATCTCTCGGGGGTGTTTACGAAGCTCGGGTGGCATGAGGAGACGGTGAGTTCGGATGGGGTGAGAGGCTGATTACAGGACACGTTCACGACAAAGACACCACACGGGGATGTCGAGTTCACAAACCTGGTGTACACTTTCGACCCACACGCGCCGAGGAAGCTCGTCCTCGCGGCGCACTTTGACTCCAAGTACTTCAAGGAGGGGGGCGTGAGTATCCCGTCGAAACCAGCTGACCACAGTTCATCGGTGCGACAGACTCGTCAGCCCCGGTGGGGACGCTGATCGACGTCGCCGAGGCGCTCACGCCATTACTCGGCGCCCGGGCGAGCCGCCTCGCAGCAGGCACACCGCTGTTGACCGCCGACCTCGACGAGTCCGAGGCAGCAGAGACGACCCTCCAGATACTCCTCTTTGACGGGGAGGAGGCGTTTGTCAACTGGTCCCCCTCGGACAGCGTGTACGGCTCGCGCCACCTCGCCCAGAAATGGGAGGACACCTTTGTCCCCCTGTCTAACAAGGCTGCAGCCCTCGCTGCGCGGCGGCAGGCGCCCCTCCCGACCGTGCTCGAGACAATGGACGTGCTCGTCCTCCTCGACTTGCTTGGCGCGCCCGCGCCGCGGTTTTCCAGCTTCTACCGCGAGACGGACTGGCTGTACGACGAGCTGGCCAAGGCGGATGAGAAGCTGAAGACCGCGGGGCTGGTGAACGGGACGAAAGAGGACGTGTGGTTCACGCCCCAGCCGTTTCCCTTTGGCGTGATGGATGACGACCACAGGCCGTTCTCGGAGCGCGGGGTGCCCATCCTGCATGTCATCCCTAGGCAGTTTCCGGCCGTGTGGCATACGATGGATGTGGGTGGGGAGTGGGGGCTGGCTGGCTGACGGCAGGACAACAAGGACGCGCTGGACCTCGACGTGTGTAATCGCTGGAACCGGATCATGCGCGTGTTCACGGCTGGGTACCTCGGTCTCGCGGCTGAGACCCCCTCCGAGGCTGAGGCAGGGGCAGAGGCAGATACAGAGCCACCAGCGAAGCGGGACGAGCTGGTGCGTGACGGATAGACGACGTGGGTTGGTTGCCATGTGCCCGTCCCCGCTGACGGCAGTGACGCCATTCTCCTACATAGAGTGTTATGATATGCATATGCTACGGGCAGTCTACTTTCGCAAGTTGGATCTGGGGTCAGCGTGCCACGACTCTCGACCCACCGGTTGAGCACGGCGATCTTGTGCACCTCCTCGATGCGGCGGAACACCTCGCTCTGCCCGTCGAGCACGGCCACGATCTCGCGCACAATCTTCTCGTCCTGGCTCGACCCCGCGCGGCGCCCCTTCCTCGCCGCCTTGAGGATGAGCTTGATCGCCGTGCTCGTCCTCTGCCTCTCATTCAGCGCCTTGGGCACGAGCGTGACCTTCGCGCCCTTCCTCGTCGTGGTGATGCGCACGCTCGGGGCCGCGAGCTCCAGCGCCTGCTGGAGTAAAGGCAGGGGCGGCTTGTTGGTCGCGCGCTGCAGCTCGGTGAGGATGATGGACACATGCTTCTGCGCCTTGGCCTTTTCCCCGTGCTTCATGAGGTGGTTGGTCAGCAGCTCGAGCACCGGGTCGCCCTTGGGCGCGATGACGCCGGGCTCGTAGCCGCGCACGGGGGCGCGCGGGGCGGCCGGCGCCGCGACGGAGAAGGCAGAGGTGGATGATGCGGCAGGGGAGGGGGTGGAGGAGGAGGTGATGGCCGCGAGGTCGGAGAAGGCGTCGCGCGCGCGCGAGGAGGTCGCGAAGCTCCGCGAGCTGGAGGCGCAGGTGCGCAGGGCGCGCAGGGTGAGCATGCCGGTTGGATTGAGGACGGAGGCGACGACGCGAGAAGTTGGAATGAGTGTGGTCGAGGCCGTTTTCGGAGATGAGGAGGTTGAAGGGGCGGAGGTTTCCCACGGTGGGAGTAGAAAAGTTGCCATTGAGCGGTGGCCAAGGCTTGAGCCTAGGAGCTCGTCGTTGTCATCGGTATAATCTTCTAGACGACATGAGCAGCAGGAAACGCACAAGCGAGGCGGCGGAGCTGCCGAACAAGGCTACGGACAGGGGACAGGAGACGGCGCGCCCCGAGGCGGAGGGGGACGGCGAGATGGGCGAGTTCGAGGACAGGTGGGAGGACGAGATTGAGGAGGAGGTGATCGACGGGGACGCCGAGGATGAGGGTGAGTAGGCCGCGCCTGCGCCGCGCCGGCAGGCGCCAGCCTGTCGGTAGGCGAGCGTGTGCTGCGTCGGGGCTTGTTGAGAGCGTCCATAGCAGAGCACGCTCGCTGCGCTCGCGTGCTGGCTGACCGCAGAATTCACCGGCGCACCAGAAGACGAGGAGGAGGCCGAGCCCGCAAAGGACACGTACCTCCCCGGCGTGGCGATCGGGGCGGACGAGCAGCTCGTCCCCGACAACAGCGTGTACCCGTGCCTGCACCAGCTCTCCTACGCGTGGCCGTGTCTCTCCTTTGACGTGCTGAAGGACAACCTCGGCGTCGACAGGCAGGGTCTCCCGCAGACGGCGTGGATTGTCACCGGAACGCAGGCGGGCGAGGTCCCGGGGCAGGTGAGCTATACTCACGATTCAGCAACTGACAACGACAGGGCCGGGCAAAGGACGAGGTCGTGGTCATGCGCCTCTCTGGCCTGAGCCGGACGCAGCACGACGACGCCGACTCGGACGAGGAGGACGACACGGACGAGGTCGACGAGGACGCCAAGCTCGACTTCCTCACCATCCCCCACGTCGGGAGCGTGAACCGCATCCGCGCGGCGCCGGCCACCCCTGGCGCCCTGCCCGACCCGTACCATGTCGCGACGTTTTCCGAGACCGGCAAGGTCCACATCTTCGACGTCAAGCCCCTCATCGACACGCTGAGCGGCCCCTCCCGCCCGCGGCAGAAGACACCAGTCCACACCGTCACCGCGCACGGGCGGTCCGAGGGCTTCGCGGTCGAGTGGGGGAACTCGGGCCTGCTCACGGGCGATGTCGACTCCAAGATCTTCCTCACGACCCAGACGCCGACGGGCTTCTCCACCTCGCAGGCGTACACGTCGCACACGTCCTCCGTCGAGGACCTGCAGTGGTCCCCCGCCGAGCCGACCGTCTTTGCCAGCGCAAGCGCAGACAGGACAGTCAAGGTATGGGATGTCCGCGCCAAGGGGCGCAAGTGTGCCGTCAGCGTGACCGCGCACGACGAGGACGTCAACGTCATCTCGTGGAACAGGAACGCAGACTACCTCCTCGTCTCGGGTGGCGACGACGGCATCGTCAAGGTCTGGGACCTGCGCATGTTCAAGGGCAAGACAGGGCCCGTCGCCCAGTTTGACTGGCACAAGGCGCCCATCACGAGTGTGGAGTGGCACCCGTCCGATGCGAGTGTGTTTGCCGCCTCGGGCGCGGACGACCAGGTCACGCTGTGGGATCTGTCGGTCGAGCAGGACGACGAGCAGGCCCCCGCGGCGGCGCGCGGGCCGGACGGGCAGGCGCTCGTCGTGCCCCCGCAGCTGCTGTTCGTCCACCAGGGGCAGAAGGACGTCAAGGAGGTGCACTGGCACCCGCAGGTGCCGGGGATGGTGCTCACCACCGCCGCGGACGGGTTCAACGTCTTCAAGACTATTTCGGTGTAGGCTGTCATTTGAGTAGAGGTCTGGTGTGGTGTTTAGGTGTCCGGCGTAGTGTAGATATGCATACAACGTTACAGTACAATTGTGTCTCTCCTCGGTTGCTAGAGCTTCCAGTAGTCATTCGGCGTGACCTTCACCCCCTTGTCCTTCCATCCGTCGCCAAACTCCCTGCCGTCAGCGCGAACGACACCATACTCACCATTTGTAGCAGTCGACGCAGTCCTCATCCGCCTTGGCCTTGGGCACGCCGCCGTGCTTGTCCCAGTCGGGCCTCTTCCGCCCCTTCCGCCCCCTCCCGCCCCAGCCCCACCAGAACCACCCCGTCCCCGGGTCGGGGATATCGTCGTCGTCGTCGCCGTCCTTCCCCCCGCCACCACCACCACCATCTGGCTTCCCGTCGTCCCCATCGCTCACAGGCCACGGATCAGCCAGCACCTTGCTGATCACCTCTGAGATCCGGTGCGTGCGGATATCCACACTCCACCCCTTGACTGTGACGGTGTCGTACAGGATCGTCTCGCCGACGTGGCATTTCGACTCGATGGCAAAGCCCGCGACGTAGCAGGCCGAGATGGTGCCAGTACATGCCCCCATGGGAATGGGGTCGGCCGTGTGGTAGACGTGCGTGATGCCCGTCTGGTCGGGGGGGATCGCAGGCGGGCCGGGGAGGTGCAGCCTCCGCGCGGGCAGGCGGTCGCCTGGGGCTTCGAAGCCGACGGCTGGGGCGCCAAACGAGAGCGCAATCAGCGATGCGAGGGAGCCTCCGAGCTGCTGTCAGCGGAGTTGGGGCGCGACTCACAGAGTGCCCGGTGAGCCAGATGTTCGCGTCCGGGTACATGTATGTGATGTTGTTGTACAGGTTCGTCCCCACTGTAGCGTAGACACTCTCCTCGACGAGGGCAGTCTCGAGGCACGTTTGCTCGCATTTATAACCCCCCGCATAGCAGTCGCACACGGTTGACCAGGAGAAATCGACGCGGGCACAGCAGCACGAGAAGAGGAGGTTGTCGTTGTACTTGTCGTTCTTGGATGTCGGCCCGCCCGTGCCGAGCATGCCCGCGCTGGTGCCCTTGATCGCGATCACCACTGTGGTGTTCTTGTCGTCCACAAACTGGGGTCAGCGGGGTCGTACACCAACACCTACAATATGCCCCCGGAGCCCGTCGGCATCCGGCTCCCAGCCATATGGGATGGTCCCATTGTATCCCGGCAGGGGGAACCAGTTGGTCTCCCCCGGCTCGATGTACGAGTTGGCGCTCATCTTCGCAAGGGTCAGCAGCGTCTGCCGGTCCGTCACGTCCGGCGCCTCGACCTCGACCTCGTCCCATGACTCGTCGCTGTCCCAGCCCGTTGTGGACACGTTCGCTCCCGAGCGACGAGCGCGCACGGCATGGGCCCAGCTCAGCATGTGCGGCGGGCGCTGTTTCGGCCGCCGCATCTTGATCGTGCGCGTGCGGAGGGTGAGGTGCGCGTCCTCGTCGCGGAGGGTGTGCACGTCTGCATTGGTGAAGAAGAGGGGTGCAGCGGCGTCGAGCGCGTGCGAGTGTGCGTGCCGGGGCGAGAGGGAGAGCTCTGGTGGCTGGGCCGGGGGGAGGAGCGACTGGAATAGGAGGGGCGCGTAGTTTGCAATCAGGGGGAGGCGCATGGCTGCTGCTATGGGGGTGAGGGATGTGTCGCTGTCGTCGTGGTCGCCGTTGTCGTCGTTATCGGCGTGGAGTTGGACGTTGTGGGGTTCGAGGTGAGGCGTTGTTGCCACCCAAGGCGGGGTTGAGCACCGGAAGCACGGGATCAAATCGCGTGACGAACGCGTATGGTGGCGAAATGACGTACATGACTGAGGAGGTTTCTGTTGACATTTCTGACAGTGGTCTTTGCGAGCACAGCAGCGAGCATGGCTTATCCAAGTGTCATCTCGCAGCCTGGTGAGTGGAGTATGGATAGCAGTGCTGACGACAGGCTCGGCGGCGAGAAACTTGGAACCAGTGCTGGAGGCGCTGATGCCGCTCGTCGACTCGGCAAGTCGTCGAGTACTCGAGCTCGCAAGCTATCCATACGAGCACATACTGGGCTATGCTGAACGGTGGCCGGCGGTGCGGTTCTCCGGCACTGTGCGGGACGAGCAGGAGATGGGGATGGTGAAGTGGGCGTATGGGCGGGCTGTGGCTGACAGCAGGGACAAGCTCGACCAGCTGCCGCCGAACGTCGACGCCCCGTTGCAGCTCGACGTCGCCCTCGACGAGGACTGGGGGCGGGTCGTCCCTTCGTCTCCGTACGACGGTATTGTCATGCGTGGGCCGAGTATACAATCGCTCGCTGACCGCAGTCAACCTCATCCACTGCACGCCCGAGGACGTCCCCGAACGCATCTTCAAGCACCTATCACCGCTCACTCCCGGAGGCCGCCGCATCCTCGCTCCCGGCGGCTGGATCGCTGCATACGGCGCGTACCTGAACGACGACGGGTCGTTCAGATCCGCCGGTGATGAGAAGGTGAGTGAGACTGAGACACGAGCGCATGTGCCGGCTGATTATCAGTTCGACCGCGAGCATATCAAAGCCGTGCACCCGTCGCTCGGGCTTCGCACCCCGGCGAGCATCACCGCTGCGGCGGAAAGGTGGGGGTTCACAGAGGTCCAGCGGAGTGACATGCCCAAGGGCAACCTGTTCATCGTGTGGCGTGCGCAAGACAATAAGACAGCATAAATCAAATAGCATCGATGTAAATGGTTACGCGAGGTGCACGGTGTACGCGTGTACGATGTTGTGTTTGTGTGTATCCGTTTGTGTGTGTTATTTGCTCCCGCGCCCTCCGAACCACCGGCTAGCTCTCTCGTCTCTCCTCGCACGTTCATGGCCATCGATCCGTCATCCCACCACAACTCCGTCGTCGTCTTCAAGAGTCGGTCGGGTTCGTACTTTGTCCTTTCTCTCCCTTCTCCTCTCCTCTCCTCGCCTCTCTGCAGGACGCCGTAGAGAACAGGCTACGACCCGTCTGCTCTGTTCCGTCTTGTCTCCACGCGTTACGTCTCCTGGTCACCTACTTGCATTGCACAACACAAAGCCGACACAGTCCCCATTGCACGCACGCCGCTCATTACCACTTGGACGGACTGTTTCAAACACCCAGCATTTCTCTGACGACTTTTCGATCTCGACTACTAGACACATAACGCGAGCTCTGCGTGCGTAGCACATCCCTATCACTTCGTCGCCCGTAGGACAACCCGTATGACAGCACCAGCCGAGCTGCTGCCAGGGCAGCCGCCGGCGTCCAACGCCCCGTCGACGTCAACAAATGGAGTAATGCCAGGACCAGCAGGTGTCGCAGAGGCAGGACCCAGCCGGCCACGCGCTATCCGCACAGAGTCCAACGGCAGCACTACCAAACGCGCACACACCGCCGCCGCCGCCGCATCGCCCACGACATCGCTCTCGCGCGCAGGCAGTCCCACACGCAGCGGCGACCCACCACTCCACCTCGACCTCGCGACGTACCCCACGCCCCAGCTCCTGCGCCTCCTCGCCAGCCTGCTGCAGCAAATCGCCAGCAGCAACGACCAACTTCGCTCTGAACACGACGATCAAAACGGCGGAGGTGGCGGCGGTGGCTTATCATCGAGCGACTCGACCCCCATGGCAGACACACACGATCCGCCACCGTCCGATCAGGCGAGTGCGACGTCGTCGCAGCATACCCGCTCCTCGGCGATCACGCACGACTCGCCCACCGCCGAGCTGTTCCACGACCACCCGCCGTTGCACGACCTCGCCGCCGGAGATCGGCTGTTTACCGCGGCCAAGATCTCGCTCATGCAGCCGTCGTCTATCCTCTCCTTCCATGCGCGGCACGTCCCCTCTATCACTATCGAGGCGTATCTGCTGCGTATTCTCAAGTACTGCCCGACGACGAACGAGGTGTTCCTGGGCTTGTTGGTGTACTTTGACCGCATGAGCAAGCTCGGAACGCCAGGAGGCGTGGGGGGTACAAAGGCAGCGGTCGGGCCGCGTGGCTTTGCTATCGACTCGTACAACGTCCACCGTCTGATTATAGCCGGTGTGACTGTGGCCTCCAAGTTCTTCTCGGGTGAGTGGGAGTGATCAGTACTGGGCTGACGGGGCAGATGTGTTCTATACCAACTCGCGGTACGCCAAGGTCGGCGGCCTGCCGCCACACGAGCTGAACCAGCTCGAGCTGCAGTTCCTGTTGCTCAACAACTTTACTCTCATGATACCCCCGGACGAGATGCAGCGCTACGGCGACAGGCTGCTGGCGTACTGGCAGGGACGGGAGGAGGCGGGCGAGGTGGGGGTGGATAGCGCGACCGCGAGCACCGCGAGTGCGAGTGCGGGTGCGGGTACGGGTGCGGGCGCGGGCACAAGCGCCAACGCAAGTGCCAGTACGAGCACAAGCGCGAGCGCGAGTCAGCAAGGGACACCGACGGCGGCGACATCTTCAACGTCAGCAGCGGCACCACCCACGGCGACAGCCCGCGCGGAGGCGATGGACGTCGACGAGCGGCCAACTGTCCAACGGCAACCGTCTGCGACTGCCCCAGGCACGCCATCACATTCAGCAACAGCGCCGCCGGTGTCTTCCTCTTCGACTGGGACTGGATCTGGACCTGGGTCGGTGTCGGGGTCTGGAGGGTCGACTTCGCAGCTGACGCGGTCGGCGTCGGTGCCCCGGAGAGCTGCGGGGGAGGTACCCATGCGTCCGTCGGTGAGCTTTGCGCCGCGGGTGCAGCGGGACAGTGTGGTTGGCGTGGGGCCGTAGCGCGCCGGGCACGCGTAAGGGGGTGAGGGGGTGAGGGAGGATGTGGGGGAGCGTATGGGGGTGTAGAGGGGCTTGGGTTCGGTTATCTTGGGCTTGTCGTGCATAGTATATCAGCGAGTGCAGAGCGCAAGGGCTGCAGAGAGCGTGGCGGTGGGTAGCAGTAGTAGACGGGCACCGGCATCGAGTGGACAGTGAGTACGGATGAGCAGCAGTCATCAGTAGCAATTATAGAGCGCTGAGCTAAGTAGGGATGACGCGCAGCATGCAGCCATGCGCGAGAGGACAGAGCAGTGTCTGTAGTGTAGTGTCGAGAGGAGGGGAGGGCGGCAAGTCTCGGCGATGGGATGGGTGGGTGGGTGGGATGGCTGGTGGCGTTCGGTGTCGCCGTTAAAGCCATTGCCCGCCCCGCCTGGCCGCCCGCCAAGCCTTGTCTTCGATCTCCTATCGCCTGTTGGGGCCTATCTCCTGTCTCGACGGCTCGACGGCTCGACGGCTAGACGGCACGGCACGGCGGCTCTCGTCTGCAGCCACAGGGCAGTGAATGCATGTAGCAGGCGCCGGCTGGCTGGCCACATCGAGCAGTTGAACCAGTAGAAATGGGCATCTTCGTACTTGCCAAGATGCTGATCGATGTCTGTCGTGCATGCGAGGCCGTGTTCAAGTCCAAAGCTGAGGCAAAGCCCTCGCCTGTTTGTGAGGACAGCCTGCCTGCCTGCCTGCTTTACGGCCGAGCGTTCAAACGACAGACAATAACACAGGAGAGCAGGCATCGCCCGAGCAAGAGCAGGAGCAGGATCGCGTTGCAGATGGCTAGCTAGCATGGCTTGGCGCTGGTTTCCGCCTGATGCTGCGGAGACGAGACGAGACGAGACGACGAGGATAAACTTTATCACCAGCTACAGAGTCAGACAGAGTTCAGCTATTCCATCCATCGGTTGTAAGCGAGGCCAGCGGCGGTGCTACTGTAGCAGCGTACAAGATGAGAGAGGTCGACAGCGAACGGCGATCTCGCCGGCGACATGTCTTGGACAGCTGGACAGCTGGACAGCTGGACATCTTGTTCTTCTCTGGTATGCAAAGAGCATCTGAAAGACCCAAAGATAGCTTGCTGCTTGCTGCTTGTGCTTGTGCTTGCCCGATTGCTATAGAGAAACTGACCGCTGCCCGGGACCTGGATGAGTCGTCGTCTCATTCTCGTATCTGCTTTGTATCGCTTACACTCTCCGCCGCAGGACGCCCACGCCTCCCCGCGCCCGCCACCCCGCCGCCCCGCCGCCGAACACTCCGGCTGCAGTGGCCGCCACTCAAATCCTCTCTTCTTGCTCTGCGCCGACGTCTCTTGCTCGGTGTGGTGTGGTCGTCGTTGTCATCGTCTTGTCATACTCGTCGTCTCTCTTGTCTTGCTCATCTACTTTTACTCTTGTCCGCTTGCGTAACAACAACCCGTGCTACTACTCCGCTGTAACACCCCTCGCTCCGCCGCGCCAGCCGGCCACATCGCCGTTCTCCTCTCTCGTCTCTCGTCTCTGGCCCTCGTTTCGACTTGCTTCTTTCCAATCTCCGCGCCAAGAACTAGCGCCATCTCATCCCTCCCACGGCCGGACACCGAGGCCTTGGCCATCGCTACTACCATCTACCGCAGCTCTTCACCTTTGTCTTCGTCTTCGTCTCCGTCTTCATCACCGTTCACCTAGCATCCCTTCAGCCCATCCCATCTCCCATCCTCTACTTTGTCGACGACTGCGGAACTCCCTCCACCTCGACTCCTCACGCCACCCTCTTCTTGCCCGCTCAAACGATCTCCAGCACCATCCAACTCACATCTCCTATCTCCTCTCCCCCCCGACAATGCACCTCACCTCCTCCTAGATCATCGCAATCCCCTCCACCATGCCACCACAATCACCGCCTGGGGCGACCCCAGCCCCGGGCCGGTCATCAACGCCCCCGCTCCCGCCGCCCGCGCCACCACCCGCGCCGCCGTCCCACAGACAACGGGTCGGGCAGCTGCGCGCAGCTGGCGGCCGTGGTCTTGGCCCCGGACCCGGCCCCGGCACTGATTCCAGCTTCACAACTACCACAGGCTCGAGCGCGTTCGGCGGCAGCTCCTCCTTTGAGCAGCAGTCCATCGCACCTGCGCCGACACCCTACAACACCTACTGCGAACCCATCTCGACGCTCGACTACGACGCTCCAACCACCACCCAAGGCAGCGTCAATGTCGGTCGCCCGACAGACACATCGTACACCTACGACGACGAGGAGATGGGCTACGACCCCTACGCGCACGGGGACATATCCATCGGGCCCTCGGTGTCCAACGTCTCGACCTCGCGCCAGTCTTTCACCAGGTCGTTCACCGACGTGCCCACCAGCACGCGGCCGATCCCCGCCCCGCCGCAGCAGTTGACATCCGTCATCTCCGCAGACGGGAAGGACTCCAACTCGGTGTACACCGAGATGGGGCGGTCTGTGTCTGCCGTCGACGAGCGGCCGCCGCACAAGCGGCTCAACTTTCTCCGCAGGCCGATGAGCCGCAACGTTATCGACAGGGATACCCTCCGCCTCCAGCAGCTGGGGTACGATGCCGTCCTCGGCCGAGATTACACCTTCTGGTCGAGCTTCTTCATCTCATGGATCAATATCGGGGCCGTGCAGGTGGGTTATTCTATTAGCTGAGGCTGACTGCAGGGCACGATCTCCGCTGCGCCAGGAGCGTACAAGTTTGGCGGGCCGGCCATGATGGTGAGACCCAGAGTGTTGACAAGAGCTGACCCCAGCTCGTGGCATGGCCTATCTCTGCGCTGTTTGCGCTGGCGCTCGTGTCGACGCTCAGTGAGCTCGCATCGGCGTACCCCGTCGCTGGGGCGATGGCGTCGTGGTCGTGGAAGATGGCTAGGGGGGGAGTAGGCGGGGAGCGGTACTGGGGCTGGGTGATGGGTGCGATCGTGCTCGGAGGGCACATCGGCAGTGTAAGTGGCTCAACAAGTAGTGAGCGCTGATGGCAGCTTGTCCTGGTGACACGGCAGAACGTCACGATGATCGTCGGGATCATGGGTCTCGTCAATGGCTACGAACCAAGCGTCGGCCATATGGTCGGCTTCTACCTCGCCATCGTGCTTGTCGTCAGCGCAATCGGCTCCACAAAGCAGGGCTCGAGTGCGCGCTACTGGGTCTGCGGGGGTATCTACACCTTTTGCGCGTGGGTCATCCTTGTCATCTCGTTGCTGGCGACGGGAGTCAGCCGCCGCGACTTTAAACACGAGCCGGCGATATCAACAGCCTTTTACAACCGCACAGGCTGGTCGTCAAGAGGCTACGTCTACATCCTCGGATGGCAGTACTGCACCATCGCGACTGGCGCCGACGCCTCGGCGCACATGTCTGAGGAAACACGCAACCCAGCTCGGAACGTGCCCAAGGCCATGACCTGGGCCATAGTCGCGACCTACACTCTCGCGTACATCTCCATCATTATCATCTTCCTCTCCGTCTCGCCGCAGATCACCGAGATCATCGTGCAGCAAGAGTTCCCCGTCGGCCACATCCTCGAAGAGGCAGTCAACAAGCAGTTTGCCATCGCCGTCTCGTGTATCACCATTATCTGCTTCTGCCTCCAGCTGCAGGCACAGCTGCAGGCGAGCTCGCGTTTCGTCTTTGCCCTCGCGCGCGACCGCGCCTTCCCCTTCTCGGACTTTATCAAAAAGACCAACAAGAGCAAGCAGCCGTGGATCGCACACCTCATCTGCGTAGCCCTCTGGGCCGCCTGCGCGCCGACCCTGCTCGCCGCCTCGGGCGTCATCTTTTCAGTCGTAACAGTAGTGGCAAGCACACTGAGCATGCTCGGATATGTAAGCTGCCCCGCTCTACAACGCTAATCCCCAGCTCACCCCCGTCTTCCTCTACCTCATGTCGAAAAAGGACCTCCAGCTCGAGGGCCGCACATCCTGGTCCCTCCGGAAGTGGAGTCGCCCCGTCGCCCTCGCCGGCGCGCTCTTCTGCGTCGCCGTCATCGTCGCGCAGGCACTCCCCGGCCAGCGCCCAGTCACCGTGACCAACATGTCCTGGTCGCCAATAGTAATCGCCGCGACGCTCATCATCTCGTTCATAACCTGGAAACTCTACGGGAGCAAGCACTACTCGGGCCCCATTCGCGCGCTCACGAAATGGGAGACGGGCATGGAACTGGACCTGGATAGCACGCTGCAAGCCTCGACCCAGCGGCAGCAGGACGGCACGGCCACGAGCTTGAAGTTGGCAGTGACGCCGTGTATCCCCGCTGTGCATACTGTCGAGGTCGCGCCGGCGAGCACGGTCGACTCGCTGACTAGTGGTGGGGAGTGGACGCACGCGCCGTGGAGCGGGAGCGGGGCGAGTGGGGGCTCGTCGGATCGGTCGAGCAAGATGGATGTTGTGAGGGAGGATTCGGAGGGCGAGGAGGCGGCGAGGAGAGGGGAGGGGGGAGGGGCAGGGGGAGGGGGAGGGGGGAGGGGAGGTAGCTAGGAAGTAGGAGGTAGGGGGGGTGGGGATCTTGTTGTACGGATTTATGATACTACTCAGCTGTGAGGGGTTGGCGATGGCGGGGTGGTTGTGTCAGTGGCGGCGCTGTCGACTGATGGGAGTAGAGCCAACTCGCGGTCGATTGAGGGTTTGGGCCAGCGTGAGGACATGTCTTCGCCTTGGCATCGCAGGCATAGCCATCGTGTTCGTCATTCATCAGTGCAGCGCGACCATGGCAGAGAAATACAAAGCCAGCCAGCGCCGAGCTTACTAGATGCTGTTGCAGTAGTTTCGGACATAACGATCAAAACCGAGACAAGGCCTACTCGCATCATCTAGGACAGGGGACGACGCTCGTGTCCAGCATCATGCGTCCTCACGATCATGACTCGGTGGTTCGTGGTAGTGTAGGCTGAACCAAATCAGATCATTTAGGCTGAACCGTTGGGCGGTGCAACAAGTTCCGGGACGTAGTCTGACGCGATCAGTGCCAACGCTCGGGGTTGAGGCAGCAGCGGCAGTGCGGGGACCGGAGGGTACAGTGCAGGCCGTTGGCTAGACTAGTCAACTCGACAGGCGGATCATGGTGAGGTAGACGTTCGGTCAGGTTAGTGCTCTTGGTCGGCGCCGTCAGCGACGCTGTCGCTCCAGCAGCTCCGGCAGTGCTTATGGTTGAAGCGTAGTGAGGTGTGCCATCGAGGAGGTCAGTGATCTTGTTGACTGCTTTAGTGAGCTGCGTGACGCCGCCCGGATCCAGTGATACAATACATCTAGATCTATGCGTTGCTGGCGGTCGTCCGTCGCTGCTGAATGATCCGCGTCGTCGTCGGAACCACCTCGTGTCGTGGGTATCGGTATCGTCAACCGTCACCCGTGCCTCGACCTCACGGGGACGTCCATGCACCCATGCTCTCGCCGGCGATACTTTGGTTTGGCTCTGTTGCGCGCGATGCCTATTGCCGCTCCTTGATACGCTCGCCGTTGACACTGACAAAGTGGTACACCACAATCAGCGCCATAGCCGCAACGCCAAGCCCGTTCGAGAGGTTCGTAAGCGTGCTATCCGAGATCACTACTGTCAGCGACTCCGTCTCCGGCGCCTAGTCCACTCCCATCCTCCCTCCACTCACTCTCTGACTTGCTGCGACGATGGTGATGACGAACGACCACGAGATAACAGCCTCCATGTCCAGCAGTACCCGACGTGTCCGGCATTATATATCCGGTCCCCCCGGATATGCACAACAACAACTGAGATTTCCAGCCCAAGCGATGCCAGAGTTAGTTCGAGACATTTCGGACCACCATGCCGCCCCGAGAAGGTATGCACTGCCTACACCCCACCCAGAGGATCGCTGAGACCAGCGCCCGCCCTCGCCACGGTCGATACGGACTACTCTGCTGATGTGGTCGAGTTCTGCCCCACCCCGGGGGCACGGGGCCTGTTCGTGTGCGGGACGTACCAGCTCCTCCGCGCTGATGGGAGCAAGGCGCCGGCCCCGGGTGCGTCTGGGTCTGACACCGTGGTAGACTCTGAACAGGGCAAGGAGCGTACAGAGGTTACCGCCGATGTCGATGCCGACGAGGATCTCCAGGCCGAGGCTGTGGCACCGGAAACCTCCCGCACGGGCAGGCTGTACCTCTTCTCCTTGGACGACACGACGCCAGTCGAGAAGGAGCGGCATGAGACGGCTGCGATTCTCGACGCCAAGTGGGATCCCCATGCTGCCGCCCCAGAACTGGCCGTAGCGGACGCGAAGGGCGCCGTGACCTTCTTCAACCTGGAGGACAACTCCCTTCGCCAGACTGAGAAGCTCCAGTTGGCCGAGGAGAGCACGCTCGTCCTCTCCCTCGCGTATGCGCCTGTCCCCGATGCTGGGCTGATCACCTCCCTCTCTGATGGGCGCTTGATGCGGGTGATGAAGAGTGAGAGCGGGTACGTCGCCGACCACTCTTGTGCCGCGCACGACTTCGAGCCGTGGATCTGCAGTTTCGGGGGCGGTGCTGCGGGGCTCGACACAATCTGGTCAGGAGGCGACGACTGCGTGCTCAAGCGGTGGGATGCGCGGAGCTACGGCATGACCGGGAGTCATCGGCGCTTCGATGGTGGTGTGACTACGATCGCGCCGTGTCCTGATGACGAGAACGTCCTCGCTGTGGGGAGCTATGACTCACGGCTGAGGCTGTTTGATGTGCGGAACCTGAGGAGTCCTGTGGGCGAGATTGAGCTGCCGGGGGGGATATGGCGCACAAAGTGGCGGGGGAAGGACGTGCTCAATGCGTGTATGCATGGGGGGTTTGCTGTCGTCCACGTCGAGGGGGGGGAGATGGAGGTGACCACGACGTTCCCCGGTACGCTGGGATACGGGGCGGACTGGTGCCGCGACGAGGGGCGGGCTGGCGTCGTCGCGACGTGCTCGTTCTACGACCATGTGATGAACGTCTGGCGTGTGGACGACCAGTAGCTCATGCGATATTTCTACTTTACCGATGCATGTACTACAAACTACCCAGCCTACCTGTCTACCTCGCCGAACACGAGATCCATGGTTCCGATGATGGCGACAGCATCGGGGAGGAAGTGGTTGCGCATCATAAAGTCTGCGCCGGCCAGGTGGGCGAATCCGGGAGCGCGGATCTTGCACTTGTACGGGCGGTTGGAGCCGTCCGACACGAGGTAGACACCCATCTCGCCCTTTGGCGCCTCGATCGCGGTGTAGGTCTCTCCGGGGGGCACAGAGTATCCCTCGGAGAAGATCTTGAAGTGGTGGATGAGACCCTCCATCGACTCCTTCATCGTTGCGCGCGGGGGTGGGACGATCTTGTTGTCGTCGACCTTGATCGCTCCGGTGGGCATCTTGTTCAGGCACTGGCTGACAATGTGGAGAGACTCGCGGAACTCCTGCACACGGCACAGGTAACGGTCGTAGCAGTCGCCGTTCTTGCCAATCGGGACGTCAAACTCGACCTTGTCGTAGGCGTCATAGGGGGCAACCTTGCGGATGTCCCATGGCACACCGGAACCACGGAGCATGACACCGGTGAACGAGTAGTCGAGCGCCTGCTGTGCGGTCACCTTGCCAATGTCGATGGTACGGCTCTTCCAGATACGGTTGCCGGTGACAACCTCCTCAATCTCGTCGACACGCGAGGAGAACTGCGTCGCCCACTTGAAGATGTCGTCGAGCATGCCGTGGGGGAGGTCGAACGCAACACCACCGGGACGGACGTACGCCGAGTGCATGCGCGCACCGGACACACGCTCGTAAAACTCCATGAGCTTCTCACGCTCCTCGAAACCCCACAGGAAGGGGGTCAGCGCTCCGACGTCCATTGCGTGGGTGAGGACGGCCATCAGGTGGTTGAGGATACGGGTGAGCTCGCCGAACAATGTGCGGATCCACTTGGCACGCTCGGGAACCTCAATGTTGAGCAGCTTCTCAACGGCAAGCGAGTAGCTGAGCTCGTTGGTCACTACAGGTTCAGCCCAGGCCTTCCATCGCCCACTCACTCATGGAAACGTAGTCGAGACGGTCGAAGTAGGGCAGCGCCTGAGTGTAGTTTTTGTACTCGATGAGCTTCTCGGTACCGCGGTGGAGGAGACCAATGTGCGGGTCGGCACGCAGGATCTCCTCTCCGTTCAGCTCGAGAATCAGACGCAGCACACCGTGTGCTGCTGGGTGCTGGGGACCGAAGTTGACTGCTGGTTAGCACACCTGCGCGCCCCATCGCATCAGTGTGCGCTTCGACTTACCGGTGAAGTGACGCATGCCACCTGCTGTTGTCTTGTTGCCGTCAACCTCGGCAAGGATCTGCGCCGTAGAAAGGTCGTGGAGACTGGAGGGTCAGTATGTCTGCTTCTCAATAGGCTTCGACGCACTCCTCAACAGCGTGGACACCGAGCGGCAGGATCGACTCTGATCCAGACGAGACATTCCGCTCTGTGCTGACAGCGTAAGAACGGGAGGCCGAGGCGAGGGGCGCGGCAGCGGCGGGCCGTGTCGAGGCTTTTGCCAGGAGGGGCCGAAGGTTGCGGAGCATGGCGGCGGCGGGGGGAGTGGGGTTGCTGGGGAAAAGAGATGTCCTCGAGCAGGTCGAGAGTAGCGACGACGAGACTGAGTTCGGCGGCCAGTGTCCGTGGTGCGGGTTGCTGCTGCTGCTCGGCGCTGGGTGTGGTGAGCCAGGCCGCCCAACCCGAGGCCACCGAATGCAACCTCCATCGGCGATATGCGGAGGGTGAGATTGTGGCGCCACCGTAGGCTTCCAATCTACCTCCACCGAGCTGAGCTCTTCGTGCTCTTCAGTTGTTGCCCATCCGTTGCTGAACATGCGCGCTCTATGCATGCCCGCTCACCCTCTCGGCCGCCCTCCACTCGCAATGTCCTATGGCTACATTCTACAGACGCACTAGGCCCTGGTGCACGCCAGGAGCACTGCTGCTTGACCCGCTGTACGCAGGACGACGGGGCGTGTCGTCATCATCCTCGCCTGACCGGCGCCACGCATCCATCTCGCCGCCCAGCACTTGCGCGTCCTCGTGGTCGTCGTCGTCCTCGAGTGAGAACCGTGTCGCGAGGCGGTCCTCCTCGTCGTGCTCATCGGCACGTACGTGCGAGTATCCCGCGCGCTCGGATCGACGCTTGAAGACGTTCCAGCGGCCACTGCGGCGGGGCGTAGCCTCGTCAGAGGTGGCAGGATGCGGCAGGCGCACGCCAGGCGGGCGGGAGATGCGCGGGAGAGGTAACTGGTCCATGCCGCGGCGGCCCAGGACGAAACGGTTGTACATAGTGTGTCCGCCGAACCATGTCAGTATCGCAACGAGCGCGCTGGGGGCGTCAGCACTGGCTCAGCCCACAACGAGAGGAGGTCGCAACGCTCACATTCCAATGAAGGCCCAGACGTGCGCACCGTGCAGCTCTACCTTGGCGTTGGTGGGACATGCTACGTGCGTCTTCCAGTCGAAGAAGAAGTGGCACCCGTCGGTGCCGGAGGGGATCGACGTCACAAGGCGAGGCTTGCCAGCTCCAAAGTCCTCTGGGCTGCAGATGAACTGCCGTCAGCAAGTACACCTTGGATAAGCAGTCGTGCACTCACCCGGATGGCAGTAGATGCCCGCCCTCCGTTGCCTCCCGGGCACTCTGAACCGCCGGTGTACACCAGCACGGGGTCCTTATACGTCGGCGAGATTGCAAGCTCCGTCGACACCGCACTGTCATCAGCATCGTCGCAGACACCCTACACCCACCCCAAAGAGAAATCCCCATGCTCCTCGCGGCGGATGAAACCTCCAACCTTATCTGCGTCGTCGACGTTCCATAGCTCCTCCACGACTGCGCGGCAGACATTCAGCTTGAAAGTCCCAGTTACATTCCCCGTGTCCGCCTCGTAGTCTGCCTTGGCTGTCGACAGCGGCGACAGGTCAAAGTGCGTGCCGTCCTCTAGTGTGAGTGTACACTCTTTTGCGTCGGGCATGGCAGATGTGATGGTGACGCGAGGTCGATGCGGTGTGCTTCGAGTGTCGCCCGTCGTCTACCGGCCCAGGTTGGTGGCAACGATCGGCCGGTTCGGTGCGATGCGCAGTGACTTACGTAAAGTGTCTTCTTTCATGACGTCTCGGCAATCTGAACCTCTTTCCGCGTCGTCTCCAACTCGTCCGTCTTCTTGCTCGAGTACTCCACTGATCACTCCCTCAAAAGCAAAAATAACAAAATGCGCACTTCTATCGCCTTCCAGACCCTCCGTGCCGCCTCGGTGCGCATGGCGCCCCGCGCTGCTCCCCGCGCGCTGGCGTCCCGTGCTTTCCACTCCTCGCCTCGGGTGCTCGCCGACCCCGCGAGCCCCCTCGACGACCCTCGCATGCAGGAGCTCAGGGAGAAGATTCAGTCGAACGAGGGAGCGCGTGCTGCTATCATGAAGCTCGGAGAGCTTATGCAGGGCAAGGGTGAGTGCGGGAGGTGGCCAGGCAGCGGAGTGGGAAGGGGTTGGGCTGAGAGGTGGGACTGGAGGACTGCCTTGCTCGCTGCCAGTGCGACGGTCAAGACGCACCTAGAAGCCAACAGCCTCGACGACTAGACTCGACCATGTTATTCGCATGACGCTGACCCCAGGCGTTGACCTCACCCAGGCCCCTTCTGCCACCCAGATCATCAAGCTCGGCATGGACCCCGAGATCCGCGAGGCCGGCCAGAACGTGAGTCCTTGTTCCCCCTTCTCGATGTGTAACATACTGACGACCAGCTCATGAAGGCGCTCCAGGAGGCCGGTGTCGAGATCAACCCCGAGGTAAGCAATATCACCTCCGTCGTTACTGACGACAGACCGCCTCGCAGCTCTTCTCCAACGTCGTCAAGCCCGACGAGCCCAAGGACGAGAAGAAGTAATGCATACCCAGTAGAACACAATGTCACATCTTGCTGCAGACCGAGAGTGTTCTATCCGCTTTGTCACTACTCACAGACTCTCCAATGCTATCCATATACCTCTCCACCCATTCGCTCTCTTCGGACTATTCCACCTCCTTCGCGAAAACACGTACATCCGTACCTCCACTATCAGTCGCGTAACATCGCGTCCAGACGTCAACATCACAGCTCCGACACCACCGCCACCACTATCATCACCCATGGCTGCCCCCTCAACCCCAGCCACGCCCGACGCCGTCCTCGAGGCACTGCGGGTACACCTCTCCCCCACTCCGCTGGCAACGCACCTCCCGACTGCACTGCAGCTCTTCGCGCACCTAACCCTCCTAGCCGACCGGGTGCGCAACGAGGCGTCCTTCTGCCTCAGCCTGAACAGCGATGGGGAGTTTGCGCACTCGCTAAGCGGGGCGGACGTGAGCGTGCTCATCCGCTGTGCGAGTCGGGAAGTGCGGAACATGCAGAGGTTGTCAATGGACCTGAGGCGGGAGGTAAGTGGCTCCCGGAAATCCACTGGGCGATTGCCGCAGTGGTAATATGCACGACTGCTGATGGCAGCACCTGCGCCTCCTCATCACGGCCAAGACACTACACCGGAAGGGCATCCTCGATACGCTGGACACCTACTTTCCGGAACACGACGAGCAACCGCATAAGATGCTGTTCATTCGCGCCGCGCAGGACGAGGAGCTGCCCGAGATCGCGACGCGACGGGTGGAGGTGGAGAAGTGGCTCGAGATGGCAATCGCAGCGGAAGAGTACGTCCCACTCTGGCCAGAGACTGACAAGTAGCCGGAGACAACCACCACCGTCCATCCCGCAAGGACGCACGCTTGCCGAGCTGGGGGAGGAGGTGCTCCGCCTCGCTGAGCGGACGGTGAAGGACGCGCAGGGTCTAATGTATATGTTCGAGCCCGCGAAGAACCGCAAGCGTGCGAGGGTGTGTTGTAATTGCTATGGAGCTGACGCACAGACTTCACTGCCGGGCATGGGGCAGGGCTATGGCCAAGTCGTGCGCGAGAAGAGAGCGAGGCTATCCATGCCCGCTCCGCGAGTGAAGCGCTCAAGGTCGGATTCGGTTGAGATCTCTGTCTCGGGCGAGAGGCATGCGCATGCGCGAAAGGCGATCCTGCGGTCATAGCTATGTTCGCCATTCCGGTGTCGGTCGTCGCCATCGTTGCGCGCTGCGCGGTTGCGCTCCTTCAATCTTCAATGGGCTGGATCTGTGGCGGGAGCTAGTGCGTACTAGCTGGTACTATATTTCGTCGTCTCCGAGGCGTTCGAGTGGTTGCTCGGAAACGGTCGCGCCGCGAATTAGCGCTCGTCGAGTGTAGTTGACAGACTACGAAGCCTCTGCGCGGACGAGATCCTTGACTAAGCCACAACTCATGTTCCAAAGGACTGCAATGGTCTGAGAGGTTGGATCTGGAGCACAGGGGTATGTACGACGACGAGTGCAGCAAAAGAGTCTCTGCAGGCCAGGCTGAATCATGCATTGCATACTTCTCATGGCGCTAGAGCACAAGCAAAGCATTACGCGTTCGTGACATTGCACGATATACTCCAACGATTTCTTCTTCTGTCGTCGTGGCAAGATCCGCGAGTCGTGGCTGTTCGGTGGATGCCATCAGTTTTCGTGTTGGAGAGCCTTCTCAAATTCTGACATCGATGGCAGTGGCAGGAAGTTCTACGCCAGCTGCTGTCAACGGATGAGCTGTATAGGGTTTAGTGCAGCGAGTGCTATTTCCGCCGGACACGTCTTCTCCGAGACCAGATATCGCCAGCTCCCATGGACATCATTGCAAAACATGAATAAAATCACCATGGCACTCAAACCTACTCGCATGGATGTCCATAGGCAGACACGAAAACGTCTTCCTTCTCCTCGATTCAGAGCAATGAGCTTAAGTAAATGCCATCATCGCCGAGCAGCTTGGAAAGGTGGACGGGTTCCCACACCTGGAAAGTGGTTGTGAGATGACGTCCTCGACTGCTCCAGGTATCCGCCCCATTGAAAAAACTGACCAAGCTGTGGAGCTCGTTGAGGTCCAGCATTGCGACTGTGAGGCTGTAGCGAGTTTACCATGAGAGCGGGCGGAGCATGGCAGACAGTGGAGCACTCTTCGGACACCGGTGTACTGTGGCATTCATGACGAGTCGTGAGTCACCGAGTCTCGGCCGCATTCTTGGCAATCCGAGCTGTAGTTCCCACCGTCGGGACAAGGTCGGCCGTCGCATTGTCCCTCTTCTGGACCATCACGCTCCCCATTGAGAAGCATGACGTCTCTATTGCTGTGTTGCTAGCCGCTTGATTGATTCTCTACGCTTCGTTGCTGCAGCGGTCTGCGACGTGAGACCTAGAGCGGCGCCACATCTTCCAGACTGTCGCCTGCCATTTCGCTTGATCATCGAACTTACCGAGGATGCCCAGCCCCCGGCAAGCCATTAGCACGACATGTCTTCCTGATGCTCTTTCTAGCGTCATAGGACTGAGCACAGAGTCCGGCTTTGATCATCTCTGCGCTTAGGCTCCCTCATGGAAATGTCACAATAATACACAATAATACAAAGAAATACACAAATAATCACCTGCCTTCCGACGCTGCTGTTAGCCTACACTTATGCCGCACTTGCAGTAGTCTCGGCACGAGTAGGCCAAGGTACTGTGGTAGTCGTGGCCTTGAACAACTAGACCAGCTGGCCCGAAAGCTCTACAATGCTAGCTTCGTACCTTCACGATCTTCCCGAGCAGACTACCGCTGAGCTTGGTTGCTCGGTTGCTCGTCCGTCTATCACTGTGTCGCATATGCACTGACTAGACAGGATACACGTGCTAGGTGCTCGCAATGCATAAGCGCGGCTGGCGGTCTATTCTGCCCCAGTGCAGTGATCGCGACATGTCCTCGGCAGATGACTATCGCACTGCAAAGATCCGCCACCGGGTGATGTCAGGGGCTGGCGAGTATGAATTGTACGCTACGGCTTTTGACACCATTCGACAAGTGAGGGCAAGGTGCCTCGGAACTCGAATCTTGCTCTGAATGGGAGGGCACGGCCGATTGGGTATGGCAAGCTTACATGCCTATAACATGCACGGCCTGGCAATCTATAGCCAGAGGGGACTTCGTACATTCCCCCTCCAAGCGAGTCGGCCGCTCGGCATGGCAGTCGAGAATGCTGACTCACTTATCTCTCCGCCCCGCGATCGGGACCGCGCGTAGCAGCTGCCTGGGTTCATTTCGTTTCAAGCTGGATGAGACGCGTCGGTCACCCTGCAGCCCTATGAGATGTATCGGAGTGGACGGAGAGACGTAGGTTTACGGGAATCTCTTATCGGGGGGTCGAACCCTTCCAATTAGGTAGGAACTGAATCGTTATCACTCAATGCCAGGCATGCATATGGGGCTACAATTGTGCGATCGAAGTTTCATAATGCGGCTGGCATCTACATGCACATTCCAGCTATGACAAGCAGCGTCAGTGTCCGTCGGATGGGCGCTCATTCGGAGCAGTCGATTTGTTGGATACCGTGCAGGACTGCTAATGCCTGCTCGTCTCGATACGCTCAGATAGGACCCCTCGTCAAGTCAGGGGAAGTCGGACTCAGCACGCACTCTTGAATCGGATCGCGTAGCAGATGCAAGCGGGGCGATGATCCCACCAGAGGCCTGGGTCCCGTTCATCGCCGCACGCAACAGTCGCGTCATCTGGGCAGCATGCTTCAACATCATTCTCATTGTCGGAAGTCCATCTCCGTGTTAGCCGAAGAGGTAGACAACATCGGAGCAGACGAACTCCTCTACTGACCCTCTCGAGCTGGCTCGTCGTAAGCCAGCACCTGCTCCCGTCGAGCTGACAGCAGGCTTCGGCAGTTCCGATTGATCTAGCGCCATTCGATTCCGACGACTTGATGGCTTCGACGCCTGATGCGTTTGCGATCTTGTTCCTGGTAAAAGCAGCCGACTGGGCACGTGGCGTTCGAGTAAACCCCACTTTGTGGTTCCTGCATCCTGGAGACGACAGTCACATGCAGAGGCTAATTGGAGTGGGTTTAAGTGCGAAGTCAGTGTGGCGTTTGTGGTGCTTTCTATTCCCGTCGCATGCCAATAAGAAGTTGACCTATGAGGAGACCGTTGGCCGGTCCTCAAGTGGCTATGGCCTCGTGCGAATCCCGGGACTAGATGCAGTTAGGTTGCGTATGTGAGCTAGGCGGTAGACTGTTTAGTGACTTGGTCGTCGAGATAGGAAGAACTGCCATTATCGTCGCAGCAGAATCGAAGCAACGGCGAATGCGAACGTCGAGGTCTTCTGCAGCTAGGATTGGTCCCGAGGAGCACAGTTAGCCAGCTGCGAAGCGATAATGCGTGCTGGCGAGTTAAACGTAGTGGATATTAGACCAAGTGAACTAGATCCCAAAGGAGTCGTACTGGTGATCAGCACGACGCCCGTTAGCCCCGAAACGATGCCGCTGGTACTGCCGATGCTATCGCCCATAGACGGATCCCGTTGCTCGCTCCACAGACCGTGTCGAGCCCAGGCACACCGTTGGCTTGCTGTAGCAATCAATTGGCCTGAAGACGTAGCTTCTAGGCTGCGGCAGGTCTATCGCTAGGCGCCCCGTGGCGGCGCTGTGCCGCTCGCTAACGAGGTCTGCAGCGAGTCTGGAAGATAACGGCAGGAGCGATGTTTTAGGCAGCTCTAAGCTCACGAACGACGCAACGATGGCAGCGCAACATGCCTGCCTCACTTGGGCATGTGGGGGCTGTCACCCGCCAATGCTTACACTCTGTGGCATGCCACTCCAGACGTGTGGCGGGTGCTGTAACCTTTTGCGGCAACTTCTTCCCACCTCTTCGGCCATTCCGCATCGCAGCTTCCAGCCCGCCTTCAGAACCTCGCGATGCCGAGTGCATCGTCCACTGCTCCAAGAACGAACACACGCAGCTCGGACACAACTGCGTGTGCAGGCGCGATACATCGATTCCTGTCCTCTCTCTTATCATTGATTCACCAAACCAAGCTAACGGAGTGCCTGGGTTGGACTGAATCCAATCTGCGCCACGGACTAATTCAGTCCCAACGAGCAAGATACCAATGGAACACGCCACAACGTTGAAACGAGGGGAGCTTGGCCGGTGTCTCACATTCGCCAGATGAATGGGTAGTAGCTGTTCCTCGATTCCGCTCCTTAGCTGCTGGAGCTTGTTGG
This sequence comes from Cutaneotrichosporon curvatum, assembly GCA_001600275.1. Taxonomy (NCBI): domain Eukaryota; kingdom Fungi; phylum Basidiomycota; class Tremellomycetes; order Trichosporonales; family Trichosporonaceae; genus Cutaneotrichosporon; species Cutaneotrichosporon curvatum. Next base: position 345,599 of record BCJH01000014.1, on the reverse strand, counting down.
CATCCCGAGCTACTCACCACTCTGCCGATCGCGAGCCGGACATTCTTAGAGGTCAGAGTCGCGACATGCTCCGCTAGGCTGGTCGGAAGCCGCGGGCTGTAGGGACATGCGCATGGCCTCTGAATGCGAACAAACATCTATTGAAGGGAGATGGGCAATCTGTGCTGCCCAGTCGTCAACAGTGTCGGAGAGCAGGCGGACGGCCTCCGCTCCTGGTCCTTGGCGACAGCCTGGCAAGTCGCCCCAGTGGCGGACTGTCGGCCGGCTGTTGGAGGAGCTCGGAAACGTTCATTGTCGTGATAGAGGTGGGGTTGTTGTGCGCAGCTGGGCAGGAGACGTCTATATAAGACTGGGATGTGGCTCAGCTTCATTCTCATCTCCAACGAAACAAACCTCTCAAACTTCAACACTTGCCTTTGCCTCGTCACCGACCGCCACATCTCCATCTCGACCAACACCATGAAGTTCGCCTACGTCCTCCTCTCGATGCTGGCTGTTGCCAACGCCGCCCCTCTTGTCGACAACTCTGTCGGTGGCGGCAACGCTCTCGTTGCTCGCTCCGACGCCGTCGCCAACGAGGTCCGCGCTGTCCCCGCTCTCCCTCTCGACAACGTCAACAACCTCCTCCAGAACGCTCTCGGCAACGTCAAGGGTCTCACTGGCGACCTCATCACCGACGTTCAGAAGCTCGTCGATGGTCTCCTCACCGGCGGCCTCCCTGACCTTGGTGCCCTCCTCAACATTCTGGCGCAGCCCGCCTCCGTCAAGGCCGAGATCCTCAAGGTCCTCCAGACTGTTGTAAGTTGCAGCCTCTCACTCAGACCGCTTACTCATCATCAGCTCCCTCAGGTCAACGACCTCCCCCTGGTGCCTCAGGTTCTCCAGCTGCTCGACACCCTCCTCGGCAACGGCGGCCTAGGCGGTCTCCTGACCAAGGCCTCCAACCGCGAGATCCGCTCCACCAACGACGCCACCAGCCGGGTCGAGGGCCAGCTCAGGCAGGCTCTTGGACCCCTTAACCTCCCTACCGATGTCCTGACCAAGGTCATCGGCATTGTGCTCAACCTCCTTCGCCAGCTCGTAAGTTGTGTTCGTTTTGCCGGACTACTGGCTAACATGCAGCTCGGCGGCCTTGGCGGCGGCGGCCTGACCACTGGCAACTTTGGCAGCCGTCTCACCCGTGACCTCTCGGGAGCTGGCCTCCCCATCGACGCCACCGTCATCACCTCCATTGTCGGCATCGTTGTCGGCATCCTCGGCAGCCTCATCACCGGCCTCCTTGGCGGTCTCCTCGGCGGTCTCGGCAACAGCGTCGGCGGCATCCTTGGCGGCCTCCTCGGCGGTCTCGGTGGCGCTGGCGCTGGCGGCCTCCTCGGTGGCCTTGTCCCTTCGTAGACTCCCACTCTGCGAACAAGCCCATACGACGACGACAAAGACAAAAGTCAGCTGCCTTTCAAGCGCTCCCACTTCTTTCGAACCGACCGTAGGCTTTGGTATTTGATAGATCCGAAGTAATGTATCCAGGACTGTAGATTGAGAAACGCAAACTGCCTCTTAGACTTGCCACCAGTTGGCCATCGGAGACTGACCAGGCTTTCGCCTCCCCTTTGCCATTTCCAGACTGTGCACTGCAAATGACAATCAGCAGCGTTCTGACAGTGTGCATAACGTAGATTGGAAGCTGCTGCAGGCAGAGGCCAGCATCGCCGTCGATTGTGAACGTGCTAAATCGTGTCAAGCTGCATAAATCTGTGGTAAATGCCGATGTCAACATCGGCTACTTGATCGACGTGCCGTAATCTGCCGGCTGGCAATAAACGCGCTAGATCGCCACGCACGGCATCGCGTTCGGCATCGTGGTCTCCTCATCATCTCTTATAGCTGCCAAGACACCAGCCTGTTGGCGCAGGCGAGCGGGGAGCGCTGCATGCCTACTAATACAGGACGCAAGAAACGTGTTGGGACGCCCGCGTTCGGGCAACGCGCGCGTAGAGTGCGAGAGCGGCCCCTGGCTGAGAGTACCCGCCCGTCCTTCGTCGGTTCGCACGACAGGCGTTTCGCAGCGGCAGCCTGTCAACACACTACTGCATAAGCATCTGGAACGTTCAGTACTCAATGGCAACGTTGCCCCCCCCTCCCCCCCCCCTTCTATGAGCTGTAAACAATGACAGCAGGTGAGCAATAGCACGTCCGCAACGCGCAACGATCAATTGACTGTTGCGTGTTCTCGCGCCAACTTTTGGGGTGGTCCATTGATTCAAGCGAGGAGGCCTGCCTTCTACTGATGTGGCTAGGCTGTATCGCGGACGTCGTCAACATGGCGAGGCGCTTTCTCCCGCTTGTCTGGCAGTACGCGATGTTGCCGCTCTTGTGGGCGTATACGCGCGCCTGGCGAGATCCGGCGCTCTCCTCTTGCTACCCAACTCATCTGGTTTTACTCTGCCGCCTGTACCGTGCGCTGCTCATGATGCGTGCGATCTCTCCTGTCGGAACCCGATCTGACAGCGTTTCACATCCACCACCTGCTGCATTCACATGTGACAAGTAGTGCGGACGCGGACTTTGGCGTGCGTCACCACCCTGAAAACATGCCACAACGCTTGAGGCAAATGGTGACATGCATCACAATTGGGACGCAATGCCGGCATAAACGGTCATTCCAGCTGTGGGGCTGACTGAATTGCTTCAGCGGGGCACCAGATCTAATCAACTGGAATTCACTGGCATCGCTCTTCCCCATAGCATGTGCATGCGATCGTGTGCGTTCGACAAACGCACGTTCCGTTCGCGCACCAAATCGAGACTAAAGGGCTGTTGGATTGTGCTTATAGCGCACCAACAAGGGCGGACAGGAGCGAGTTGCCCGTTGCGCGACGTCCACCAGTGTTAACAGACGGGTCAGTCTGACCTGCGTCGCGCAGAGCACGTTAGGCGAGCGACCGGCCACACCGACATGCTGAAAACGCCGTACTCTCTCGAGATTGTTCGTTCCGTCGTCTCGATCGGGCCGTTCGTTTCCTCCTGCAGTCGGCACTGGTTGAGCTGCAACTGCTCTGCCACTCCCTTCGACAACGCGCCTCTGTCGGACCCCATCCTCCTCAAGATGCTTCATAGTCCACGTTTGTTGTGCTGATTTTAGCACCCACAGACTAAGTACTAACCTGATTTAACTAACGCATTGCGCAGCCAGGAACAAGCAAGTCACTACCGACCACCTCTTGCTCCTCCTCCTCTTCGACCATCAAGCATGTCTCCTCCATGTCGGTGCGGCATTCGCAGACGTTGTTGATGGCACCCTCTCCCACTTCTCCGGAGCGTCTCATGCTCTGGAAAGCGTGATGGTCTTGCTTGAAGCGCGTTGTTTACACTCATTCATGATGACGACTAGCAACGCTCTAGTGCGGCCAAGACGTTGCTGAGCAGTTCCAAGACCAGCCTCTCTGTGTATATAAGGCAGCTTGAGTGACCGTTTCTCTAGCTCGTCAAGTACCACTCTCCTCCTTCTGATTCTTGTACCTCCCAGCTTACCAACTCTCTTGTGAGTGACTCATTGCTCAAGATTGGGCAGCTTCAGAGGCCAACCCTGCTCTGTCCTCAAGTTCAGCTCAGCTCCATCCTCGTACACCACAACTAACAGCAGACTGTAATACATAATGAAGGCCGCCCAGCTCCTCATCCTCGTTCCCGCCATCACCGCGGCCGCCGTCGCCTCCGAGAAGCGTGACGCCAACGCCCTCGCCACGGTGGAGACAAACATCGCCCTCCGCAACGAGGTTCTCGCCCGCCAGTTCCAGGCCGCCCCCACCTGGGACAAGATCGAGGAGGCCCTCCGTGACGGCTTCAAGAACGGCGTCGACATCACCCAGACCCAGATCGAGGCTGCCATCCAGCTCTTTGGCTCCTTCCTGACCGGCAAGCCCGACTTCCCCGCCGCCCTTACTCTCGCTGCCCTGCCTGCTCAGAAGATCGCCCTCGTCGTCAAGACCATCACTGACACAGTGAGTTGATATCTGTATTGGTACTGACCCCCAGCTCACTGCCGCGTTTGGCGAGGTGCCTCTCTTCGGCAACCTCCTTACTCTTTTCAAGCAGCTCGTCGACGTTCTTGCCGGCGTTGCGGGCGTTGGGAATGGTCTCGAGTCTGGCGCAGACAGCGCTGCAAAGGTCGCCTCTTCCCTTCCCGTTGTTGGCTCGCTCGCCTCTCTCGACTAAGCCGGCAGACTGCGTTTCGGCAAGTTTCCGCTGTCTGAATCCATACTCTTGACGTCTGCTGAACTGCCTTCTGGCGTCGTTGCCCTCAGTCAGACGGGTTTTCGCTGTATTTTCAATGAATATTTGTTCCTTCTTGGTGCACAGTGAGACGCGCGTGTCATTGACGACACAGCTCAAAGTCATGCCCGTCAGTGTCAAGCGAGCTCGGCATATTCGGCACTCACATGTCTTTGAATGGCTGTCACGGAAGCAGCTGCTTTATCGGCTTCCCGATGATGCGCGCCACACGCGCCACCAGATAAGCGTTATGGAGGTGGCGCCACCAGAGTATCACCCGGTCACGCGTTTCGCTTGTGCAGATCGCGAGGACTACGCGACCTCACGCTATCGATGGGTTAGCACCAGATCTTGGACGGCCAGAAACTACATGACCATCAGGCTCCTGCTCAGTGGTAGATGACGCAGTCTAGGTATGCATTACTTTCCTACTGTACAAGATACTGTATGTATGCGATGTCACCAACTTCTATTGCCAGCCACATCGGGTGGCACTTTAGTCTATCCGACCACTACATGATCTCCTCTCCCCATATAATGACCACGCCTTAACCCTCGAACTTGTACCTCTCTCTCAGCGCCTTACCGTACTTGAACATGGCGAACGGTGCCGGGATGCCCAGCACGGATACGAGGGCGATTAGCGTCCCTCCCCATCCCCAGCCGAGCTTGTGGAACATCTGCGGTGTCCAGATGGGAAGGATGCAGGCGAGGATCGATCGGAACACTGTGGCTCCGGCGACAGCGGCGGCCGAGTAGGGGAAGAACGTGTCCACAATGAAGTTCTGGATGGTGCTGAAAGCCAACATAAGGCCGTAGCAGGTGAGGACCTGGCCTATTTGCGGGGCGATCCAGTGGACCTCGGCGTTGGCCGTCCATGCGAATATGAAGAGACCTATTGGCATGACGATCATGCCTACTGCTGTGAGGACGAGCTGCTGTTAGTGGAGTCTTACGAGAAACGCACTCTATACTCGGGCCGCCCGTTATCTCCGTTCCGTTTGCTGAGGTAGTTGTATATCCTGTTCTGCTGCGTGGCTGCGGTGGCTGCTGCGCACCAGAAGCCGATGGCCATGCCGCAGTATGACAAGCCAACGGTTGCTTGGGGCCACCGGTATGAGAACAGCCCGGGGAGGTTGTATGGTTCCCGCCCGAACAGAAGGTTGAGGGATACGATGAACATGTACAGAATGCCGTAGACGTACGCGTAGTAGGCGGAAAAGATGAAGCAAACGGGGTTGAGGAGGAGAAGTCGCGGCGGGCGGGAGAAGGCGTGGGAGAATGCTGCCTTTGCCTGGTCGCGGGTCACCATGACCTTCATCCATGCGAAGGAGTGGTACAATCGCAAGAGGCTGAAGCGTGCCAGCCCTGTTGCTGGGGGCTGAGGGTGCTTGATCTGGTACTGAAGTTTGCGCTTGATCACCCTGATGTCAGCGAGGCCGAGTAGTCCACTTACGGAGCATACGTCTCCTGCGTGAAGAAGAGGAGGAGGAGCCAGTTCAGTCCAGCGAGGATTGCCATCACCCAGTGGAGCCATCGCCAGCCACCATACAGGATCCAGTAGCCCCACATGCTTCCGAAGACGGGCCCCGACATGGGGCCCAGTGCGTAGATGCTGACCGGTCTGCCTCGCTCTTGCGGAGTGAACATCTGGCATCAGCAGGGCTTGGAAGATGTGGCTCACGTCAGCACAAGTGGCAGTGCCTAGTGTTGGGCTGACAGATCCGAAGATGCCGCCGAAGAAGCGCAAAACGATTAGGGCAGGCATCCTGCATGTCAGAATGACCAGCATGTACACTTACGTGGGGGCGAATGCAGTGCCCAAGCACAAAAAGGTGAAGCATATTTGCGAGGATTGATACGCGATCTGGCGGCCATACAGCTCCGCTATCGGTGCGAAGATGAACGGCCCACAGCTAAAGGTCAGATGTTACACACGTTGGTGACTAACCCCATGCCAAGCACGTAAAAGGATGCGACGAGGACACCGATTTTGTGATTTGTCTCTCCGAACTCTTGCATGGCCGGCTGGATACCTGGGACGGCGATACTACTTCCCAAAGTCGCGATGAAGCCCGACACCGAGACAGTGAAAGTCACGCGCCACTTGCGTGATGTGCTCCAATTTCGCGCGTTGTGTGTGGATGTCTCAAACTCGTCTAATGCGCGCAGCGCTGCACGAGCAGAACGACTCGACACCGCAGTTTCCGAGTGCTTCAGTGGAGGCATGGGCGCCGAATCCAGGCCAATATGCGTATTTGGCTCGTGGACTTCATCATGCCCGTCGTCCTCGTCGTCTCCGTCATGGCGATCACCCTGGCTGCTATCGTCGTCTTGTCGTTCCTGCCCGGAACCACTGCTCGAGGTCATCGCCTTCTCGAGGTCGGGGGGTGGTGGTAATATTGCAGCCATGCTGCCTGGATAGTAGAGGGCTTCACGATGGGCGGCGGCGAAGAGAACACTGGATGTTGAGTGCAGTCGGGAAGAGTCGCGGACCAAGCCAATGTCTTAAGGTTGGTCGAGCGCTAGCCTACTTGCCCGACTTATACGACGTACGACGACGGCACGGCAAGTGGGCTTTTCGGCCACCTGAGGAGAACGACGGATGCGTTACAGCAATGAGCGACGAGAGCTCAAAGACTGGGAAGGCAGACAGTGGACGGCAAGACGGTGCAGACGACAACCATGCTCGTCAGAGTCAGTCTGCTGCGATATGTTTAGCTTGCTGGAGAGAATAGTCGTCGAGCGGCTGTCCAGCGGCCGTCCGACGCAAGTCAGTCCTTCGGACATCACCGTCGCCGCTCGGCATGCTCGGCGTCTAACACGGCCTCGCGGATCAACATTGCCCGTATGCCGGAGATCGGAGAACAGCGAGGTCACGTGATCTGCTTCCCGGGTGAGCGTTTAGGCGTGAATGGGTGCCGATAAGCCTATTAGCAATGCAAGATAGGCGCGGGAGATGGTCGATCGGTAGTGACGTTGTGTGTTTCCACTGCGCTGTTATCGAAGCGCACTCCAGAACTCCAACGAGCCAACCCACCATGTCCATGCTGGACGACTGTGAGCTGCCCAGCTAGGACGTAACTGACCTTGCAGTCGTCGAGCATGCCGCTGGGCCTTCAGGACCTCCACGCTATGGCGGTCCGGGCGCAACCGCTCGCCAAGGAGGCCTCTCGCACGTCGCATACGAGGGGTTCGAGGAGGATGAGCACACCGGCGACGAGCCGTCTGGCCGCGTCTTAGCAGTGAGTACGGTCTTAGGTCAGAGACTGACAAGTAGCTTGAAACAGGCTTCGTTCCATCGTCAAGGACGTCAGCAGCGCTCCCGCCCTTGTTCTCGCTCGTGACGGTGCAATATACACCGCCGTCAGATATCCTTTACCTCACCTCTGCCAACAATATCCTCTTCCTAGCAACATACCCACTCACTGTAGTCATTATCGATTTGGAACATCCGAAGGACCTGATCACCGTAGACTTGCCGCGACCATCAGGCGACAAGGGCAACGCTCCGCGAGACGTCACCGTCACCGCTCTGTACGCCGACCCGACAGCTCGACACCTTATAATCACCACCTCGACTGGTGACGCTTTCTACCTTCCCGTCATACAGGGTTTGCCGGCATCTCAGCAGCGGCGACCACGTCCTTTGCGCCTGCGCCAGAGCGTCACAGCTGTGGCATGGAACCCTACAGCATCTGACAAAAGCGACGATGCGAACAACCCTCCGCCCACTGACGTGCTGCTGGGCTGTGCGCACGGTGCCATCCTCTCACTACCACTTCCGCCTCAAGAGGACATTTTCAAGTCCGTTCAGCTGGGCAAGGGGCTGGAGCGCGACCTGCAAACCGTGTACACACTGCCAGATAATGAGACTGTCACGGGTATCGCCTTTGGATTCTGGGGCGACAAGAAGCGTGACAAGCGGGCATGGGTCGTTGCGTCTACGAAGGACCGTGTATACGAGGCGCAAGGAAATGTCTCGACAACGCATGCGGGTGGTAAGGGAGGTGGTTGGGCCGAGGAGCTGTTCAAGACTGTCCGCGAACTGCCTCCAAAGTACCAGGAATACGCGGGAGATTCTCCGCACTCCCAGCTGCGCACCTTCACACGCTCTATCGACGGACAAACAGCTCTGGCCCCGGCCTCGGCCATCGCCTGGCTCAACACACAAGGCCTATACCACTCCTCCTTGTCTCATCAGCCGACTACCGACGTGCTGCAGAAGCCTTCCCTCCTTTCCTTCCCCCCAGCACCGGTTGCCGACGCACCCAGTGGATTCCGCCGCTCAGCAGCTCCCCCGCCCAGCGCACCGCCAACACCATCGTCCGTCGCCGTCACCCAATGGCACTGGCTGTTCCTGTATGACAACCGAATCGTCGCGGTCTCGCGCGAGAACGAGAAAGTCGTCTGGGACGAGACCATCACCCTCGCGCCGGGCGAGAAGGCGCTTTCACTCTCCTCTGATCCTGTGTCCCGTACCTTCTGGGTCGCTACTACTAGCGCGATCATCGAAGTCGTCGTCGAGAAGGAGGACAGGGATGTATGGCGCGCCAAGCTGGAGAAGGGGCAGTTCTCCGACGCTTTGGAATACGCGTCTACGCCTGTCCAGCGCGACATTGTCCGTTCTCGCCAAGGCGACGCGCTCTATGATGAGGGCAAGTATATCCTCTCAGCTAGGGCGTATGCCGAGTCCTCCAGGAGCTTCGAGTTTGTCACTCTGCGCTTCGTCGACGCGGACGAGCGGGATGCCCTACGCGCGTACCTGCTCGGTCGCCTAGACAAGCTGAACAAGAAGGACCTCACGCAGCGGATGATGATCGCAACATGGCTGCTCGAGATCTACCTGAGCAAGTGCAACACGCTCGAGGACCTGATCGCGGCCGAGTCGGCAACGTCCGACGTCGAGAACCTACACATGGAGCGCACGATCGTGGAGGAGGATCTGAAGTCTTTCATCAAGGACTACAAGCCCAATCTTGACTCGCGTGTCGTGTACGAACTGATCCTCGGCCACGGCAGGACCGACCTATACCTTTACTTTGCCGACCTGAACAAGGATTTCGGTCGCATCGTGGAACACTGGATCACAGAGGAGCAATGGTCCAAGGCCATCGAGGTCCTCAGTCGGCAGGACGACGTCGAGCTGTACTACCGCTTTGCGACTGTGCTCATGCGCAATGTGCCCAAGCAGACCGTCGAGGCGTGGATGCGCCAGGCGGCGCTCGACCCGCGTCGCCTTATCCCCGCCCTCCTACAGCAGCGCTCCGAACCTATCGCCACAAACGAAGCAGTCAAGTATCTCGAGTTTATCGTGCACAACAACCAGTCAACAAACTCGACGATGTACAACCTCCTCCTGACGTTCTACGCGTCCGCAGAGGATGCTGACGACGGCCCGCTCCTGCGCTTCCTCCAGACCTCGCCAGACGACCCGATAACCGAGAAGCCGTACTACGACCTGGACTACGCGCTACGCCTGTGCAAGGCCAAGGGGCGGATCCAGCCCTGCGTCTTCATCTACTCCCGCATGGGGCTGTACGAGTCGAGCGTCGCCCTCGCGCTGGAGAAGGGCGACCTCGAACTGGCCAAGCTCAACGCCGACAAGCCAGAGGACGACGACGCGCTCCGTAAAAAGCTGTGGCTCAAGATCGCAAAATACGTCGTGCAGGACAAGGGAGATATCAAGAGTGCGATGAAGTTTCTCGAGTCGACGGACCTCGTCAAGATCGAGGACATCCTCCCCTTCTTCCCTGACTTTGTGGTCATCGACGACTTCAAGACGGAGATTTGCGCGGCTCTGGAAGACTACAGCGCGCGGATTGACGAGCTCAAGCTCGAGATGTCAGATGCGACGCGCTCCGCCGAGTCGATCAAGCGCGACATCGAGGCGCTGTCTACCCGTTTTGTGGCGGTCGAGCAGAGCGACAAGTGCTGGCGCTGCGGCCAGGGCGTGACCTCGCGCCAGTTCTACGTCTTCCCCTGCCAGCATGCGTTCCATGCTGACTGTTTGATTTCTATGGTGAGGCGACGACGATGGGGCAACGCTAACGTCAGGCAATGGAGTACCTCCCTTCCCCTGCACTACGTCGCATCCTGCACCTGCAGAACGATGTGGTGCGATCCGAAGGTGGAGGGCGTGCACTGCTCTCGTCGAATTTCAACAGCACGGGTACACCGCGCCGCATCGAGGCGTCCGATTTCTTTGCGGCGCCGGGTAGGAGGATTGCCGCTGCGGGAGACAGGCTGCGCGAGCTCATCGTTCCCGATGCGTTGGCACAGGCTGTCAGTGGAGGGAAGAAGAAGCGGCACGCCGATGGCGCCGACCTGGAAGCTGCTAGAGCTGAGCTGGACCAGCTCGTCGCAGCCGTGTGTCCGCTGTGCGAAGGGTCGATCGTGGGTATCGACAAGCCGTTTGTCAAGGAGGGTGAGGATGAGGGGGAGTGGGCAGTGTAGAGTTGTAGACCATGTATGCGTAGCAATAGACGAGCGTTGGCGACCTTGTCTATCTGACCGTTACTGATGTACGACTTGGCGATGGTTAGATGGCACGGTAGAGTCGACACCGAGAGGACCCCGAGTAGCGTTATCAATCAGTCATGCATCGATGCGCTATGGAAGGAAAGGAATGGGGGGGGGGTCGCTATGAGAGTCGAAGGAGGGAAAGAAGGTTACTCAGCGTCGCCGACCTCACCGATGCTGCCCAAGAGGCTCTGCGTTTGTCAGCTCAGAGCAAGGGCGGTCAGTTACTCACCCCCAGGAGGCCCACAACCTTGTCGACAAGGCTGGTGTCGACGAGGCGACGAGCAAGATCACGCTCGGTAAGGCCACCGAGGCCACCGAGGCCGCCAAGGAGGCCCTTGTTCGTCAGCTCTGAGCAAAGCAAAGGCAGTCAGTTACTCACCTCCAGAAGGCCCATGGCAGTCTCGACAAGACCGGCGTCGAGTCCAAGGTCGGTGAGCTTCTGGGTGGCCTCGTCGATGTACTTCTTAGCCTGCTCGGGGTCCGAGAGCTGGCCGCGCTTCGCCAGCCCGAGAAGGCTCCCGAGCTGCGCAAGCACACTGCGGCCACCGCCGGGATGGCTCATCATAATGCGCTTGGCGAGTGCGTTGCCGGAAGACCCGTAGACGGTGTCGAGGGTCTGGCGAAGAGCGTTGAGGGCGTTGGTCAGAAGGTCAAAGGGAGCCGAGCTAACACCGCCAGCAGCTGGGGCAGCGGGAGCTGCGGCCTCACCACCGGCAGCCTCACCGCCCTCAGCACCCGCCCCGCCACGCTTGGCAAGCTCTCCGTCGCCGATAGTCTCAAGGAGGCCGGCGAGCAGCTCCTCGAGGGCGTAGAAGATCTCGGCAAGGAGCTCCTCGGGGGACAAGACCTCACCCTCGGCTTGACGGGCGATGAGCTTGGTGAGCTGCTCAGAGTGGGCGGAGTTGCTGTCGCGACGGGCAGGGAGGTCCGGGAGGTCGATGATGTCGTCGAGTGCGTCGAGGATCGCGTTGACCTGCTCCACGGGGAGGCCAAGTTCCGACAGAGTGGTGGCGAGACCTTGAGTGATGTCGGACAGAGCCGTAGGGCCCCGACGAATGGGGACGGAGAGGGAGGGGACGGGGAGGGAGGGGACCGGTACAGGGAGGGAGGGAACGGTCAGGGCCGGTTCACGGGCGACGTGCTTGTTGACGGGGACGGTGGCCGCGAAGGCAGATAGAGCGACCGCAGGGGTGAGGGCGAGGACGGAGATCTTCATGGTGACGAAAGTATGCACTGAACAAAGAAGGAGTGTTCTGATGTCAGCGTTGCTGCCACAAAGGGGTGAGTATGGGTCAGAGAAGGGTAGGGTGGGTGGGTGAGTGAGGCAAGGAAGGGAGTCTTGAGCAGCGGAGAGGGGAATGGAGGGGAAGGGGAAGAAGATGACGAGGGAGGGAACGGTGTGAGGGAGAGGGAGGAGGGTGCAAGTGAGGGGAGTGATGAGGAGGGAAGGTGTGGTCAGTAGCGGGTGACGAGAGACGGTGAGCTCAACGGGAGAGATAGTGAGGAGAGGGGGAGAGGGGTGGCCAGCTAGACTCACGTAAGAAATTTTGTATGAGCAAAGAAAGGAGAATGAGATGAGAGAAGAAGTAGGGAAGAAGAAGAAAGAGGCTATCGATGCAGCCTTATATAGACGATGGGGGTGGTCGGGGAAGGTGAGGAAGGCGAGGAAGGCGCGCGAGGATAGCCCGACAAGGAAGAAGGCGACAGACGGAAGCGCCCAGCAGCGAGGAAGGCTGAAGAGCTCGAGCGCGATGAAACGGGTGCTGCGCATCTCCTGAGACCAGCAAACACGATCGTGCTCATCCCTCTGGCCGTTGTCAAGGAGAGGAGAGACAGTGGGGCAAAGGGTGGTGGCCCCTAGGGCGCTGATCGCGACCTAGTGTGAATTGGTGGTGCGCGGCGGCATGTGCACTGTCTGTCGCCGGAGACAAGATGGAGAAAGGATGTCCAGCCATCGGCGCGATCCCTGCGAGGCCGTCGCCGTTGTCCTGCGGCCTGTAAAGTAGCGCGGCCTCGACTGCTGCGGAGCAAGGGGAATGAATAGCGAGGAACGTACCGGGAGCTGTGTGGCACGCCAGCCATCTCGCTCACTGGCGTTGCCCTCTGGACGCGTCGGCGATGGCGCAACGTGCAGCGGGCTGTGAAGCTGCTAGCTGCAAGACGCGTCGCGTCCTTGCCTAAGAAGGGAAGGTCTGTTGCAGCGCTCGTCTGCGAGAGAGTGTGCCTACTGCTCTCTCGCGAACGCTGCCGGTGAGAAGGTGAGCGCAGTGAGCTTGGTAAGTGCAGGTGAGCACGGTAGACACATCGAAATGCATGAGCTGCTTGCGATGTTTGTTCACGATCTGCGCGCATGGACCCGATGTCATGACGAGCACAAGATTGCTCTCGGTGACTCGCCCGGTGACTCGCCAGGTGACTCATCTAGCTCATCTGTCGGTGAGCACAGACTGGGAAAAGAAGCTCGACATACCTGCTCTGCTGTTTCAGCCATCGTCGCGATCGAGCGATCCGGACGCGTCTTGGAGACATGATCGACACGCCTGCGCGTCCTCGGCTTGTTGGAACCTGCGAGAATTTTCTCTGCTTCTTGGACGCAACACGAATGCTCGCGCTCGCTATCCATGCTATCCAACACCAGCCCATGGCGAAGTGAGATGTGGGCGAGCACCTTTGAGGTGACCTGGAGAGCCGCTGCCAGTCGTCGTAAAACTCATGGCAATGAGACTAGCATACTCGGACTAGTCCTTCCTTCCCCGCGACGCCAGACTACTCAAGCTGCCAAAGCCCGCCCTCGGCACCGTGCCAACGCTCTTGCCACCCGGCCGCACAGGCGACAGGAATGTCGGTATCACCCCGTCACCGCTCTGCCTGTCAGCCATCTCCTCTTCCCTCGCAAGGCGTCCTTCCTCTCCGACTCACGCTCATTATCGGGTCCCAGGTGAACGCAGCAGGCGCTGCCCCACCGAGAATGCGGCGCTTCTTCTTCTTGTCGGCGGGTGGTGGGGCTTCCATGGTCTCCTCGGCAGCCGCAGCTCTAACGTTGTCCGACGACGTCTCGCGTAACGGCTTCTTCTGCACATCAGTTATTTTATTTCGCCACCCTCACCTCTGCCTTGGTCTTCTTTTTTGGTGCATCATCGTCCGACTCTGTAGGGCTGGTCTTGCGCGAGCGCGGCTTGGGTGCAGCGGCCGGTTTGTTTTTAGGCTTGGGCTTGACTGGAGAAGGCGACTCTGACGGTGTATCTGACACGACCTTCTTCGTCTTCGCCGCCTTCGGCTCAGCAGTACTTGATTTGGCCGCGCGCACTTCAGCCAACTCGCTCTGCAAAGGTAAGCAATGCCATCCTCTTACACCCACCTCAACGTCTGCCAGCCTCTCGTTGTCGACCTGCAGCGCCTTCGCCTTTTCCTTCAAACGCGCGTACTTGGCATCCATGCGTTCCTTGTACTCGTCCAGGGCTTCCTTCGCTTCCTCTGCCTTCTGGGCTTGCTCCCGCACCTCCTTCTTCACTGTCCGCAGTTGAGAGCGCAGCTCGCCCACCTCGCGATCGGCAGAGCCATCCTTGCCCTTCTCCTCTGAGAGCAGTTGCTCGACCTCCCGGCGTGCTTCCTTCTCCTTCTCCTTCAGGCTCTTGTTGGCCTTCTCCAGTTCGCCTATTTTCGCCTGCAGTGTTGATACCTCAGCCTGTGCCTCGCCCTGCGATGACTCGAGCGCTTTGGTCTTCTTCTCTGCCGCCTGCTGATGTGCCAGCGACGTGTTGGCGCTTGAGAGCGCCTCCTGGACTGTCAGACAATTCAACCCAAGACCCACCTCGAGCTCAGCAATCCGATCATCCTTCTCAGCCAGGCGGTCGGCCGCGCGTGACCGCAGCAAACGGATGTTGTGATCGAGAATGACTTGCTCAGTGTCCACTGCATTCTGCCTCTCCTCCGCCTGCAGCCTTGCCAGGCCTTCACTGGCCAAAGTCAAGGCTTCGCGGCACCGCATAACATCGAAATGCTGCAAAAGCTACACGTCAGTCACGGCAGCGGGTATCGCAACATACCTCTGTTTCGTAGACCTTCCGATACTCCTCGCGGCGAGTCATCTCGCTCTTCACCTTCATGAGGTTGTTCAGCGCATGCTCCAGATCGAACATCCGCAGAGCCACCTCGTTGACTGTCTCCTCCCTGGCATGCTCATGCTCCTTCGCCTCAGCGGCGGCTTTACGCTACACGTCAGCTATGCCCAATTCCACAACCCACCTCGGCCGCATGTAGCTTGCGCACTAGCTCCTGCACCTGTCCCTCGAGGTTGCTAATCCGCGCCCTTGTCGGTGCCGGCGTCCCCGGACCATCGTTGTCAGACGCTGCGGGACTGTACGCATCCGCGACTCTGTCTCGTCGCCGTTGTCTCACTGGTGTAGTCGACATGCTGAATGCGGCGGTGACAAGGATGCATCCACCGTTGTTATCGAGGCCATTTGTTTACACCGAGATACGTACTTATTCAGCCCGCCCGGTTAATTCGCCGAACGACGGTCCATCGAAGTCGTCGCGACTGAACATGACCGACGCGTTACACCCAATTTACTGGAAATCATGGCCGAGCGCTCAGAGGAATGGCTCGCAGATTCAAATGAGGCGATCGAGCTGCGGATGGGTGCGGATGTGCTGTGATGGAGCTAACATCAGTTCGCGCCGAGGAGGATGAGGGCAGCACCCCCGACAGCGAGGAGGACCAGGCTGCGCTGAGCGCCTTTGGGCCGGACTTTACATATCCCATCTTTGGCGACCAGGAGAAGATATTCGGCTACAAGGGGCTGGAGATCAAGGTGGGCCACTTATATGGTGGGATGAGCTAACGGCTAGTTGCACTTCTCCTCCGGCAGCTTGAGGCAGTACCTCAACATCGAGTACACGGACAAGCTCGAGTCCGAGGACACACCGGCCGACGACATCGAGGGCACGCTGTACAAGTTCATCCCGTCTGACTACACCAAGTCGGAGAGTGCGTTCGCAGCGACGGTCGAGGCGGATGCAACGGCGTTCAAGCCTCTGGGGGAGAAGATTGCGTCCTACGTCCGCCCAGGTGTGAACGGCAAGGGCAAGGGGAAGGCGAATGGCGCGGTTGCTCCTCCATCCGAGGACGATGACGGGGCAGTGGTGTACGAGGTGTACCATGTACGTCTGGTTGTGCGAGCACGCTGACTCCAGGCAACGTGGAAGACCCCCGGGTTCCGGGAGTACCACCGTCGCATGCAGATCTTCATCCTCCTCTTCATCGAGGGCGGGAGCTACATCCAGGAAGACGAGGAGGTGTGGGAATTCTTCACTCTGTGAGTTGTGCACACCACGCCGCTGACAGCAGGTACGAGCGGCGCAAGCGCGAAGACGGGACATTCACATACCACTTTGCAGGCTACACATCGGTGTATCCCTTCTGGTGCTTCCCGGACCTGCTGCGCGTCCGGCTGAGCCAGTTTGTCATCCTCCCACCGTACCAGCACGCAGGTCATGGATGTAGGTTGAAACGTAGATGGCTCGCTGACCCCAGCGCACCTCTACGAGGCTCTGTTCGAGCACGTGCGCGCGCGGGATGGCGTGGCGGAGCTCACGGTCGAGGACCCAGCCGAGGCGTTCGAGGACCTGCGCGACCGCAACGACTTGCGCTTCCTCGTCAAGGAGGGTGTGCCGGACGACCCGGCGTTCCTTGAGGGAGTGGGCGTTGAGGACAGGGGCGCGCGCAACGAGTGGGAGACGTCCATCAGGAAAAAGTACAAGATCGCGCAGGTGAGTAGTAAATCGCTGCTGGGCTAACGGCAGCGCCAATTCGACCGCTTGCTCGAGATGCTCCTCCTCCGCCAGCTGGACCGCTCCGACGCAGAGAAGGTCAAGGCCTTCCGCCTGCAGGTCAAGGGACGGCTGTACCGCTTCAACTATGTGAGCTGTCCCCCGCAAGACCTCACTAACCGCAGGAAATGCTCTCCCAGATGACACCAGAGGAGCGCAAAGAGGCGCTGGCCAAGACATACGACGGCGTGGTGGAGGACTACGACCGCATCCTCACCATGACCTTCCACTAGACTGGCAGCAGCACTAGACCTTGTAAACTAAACCCATAGTAACATAGTGATCGATGATATTGTGCAATGCTAGCGGACACCCAACCCCGCAACCAGACCAACCCTCTACCCCTCGACCTTCCAGAGCGCACGCGCGCGCCTCGGCTTACGCGTGATCTGCACGCCCATACCATCCCCATCATCCCTCAGCGCAAGCACGACGCTCTCCTCCATCTGCGGGCCGGGCTGCCCCGCCGCGCGCTTCTTCCGCTGCGCGATAGCCCGCTTGGCAAACGCAAACCGGTCCTGCATAAAGTTGATGGGCAGCTCTTCGCTCTCGACGCAGTGCTTGAACAGCTCGAACGGGAGGGGCACGTACACCCCCAGCAGCCGCGGGTCGGCGTGCAGCGGCCCCTGCGGGTCGGAGGCGAGTTGCGCAGGCAGCGCGTGGAGGAGGAAGTCGAGTGCGTCGGCGCGCAGCCGGTCCGAGTACTCGCCGTAGGTGGGTGAGTCGCGCCACGCTGGGTTGGAGGGATCCCGTTGTGGCGGGTGCGCCCACTGCACAAACTCGTGGACGTTGGTGGAGGACAGCGTCTCACGGCACACCTCGTAGGCGAGGTGCACGAGCTCGGGCATGCTGCCGAAGAGGTAGGCCGTGGCGAGGACGGCGCGCGCGTTGCCCGCGCTGACGAGGTGGAGCGCGGGGTCTATCATCAGTATAATGTCTAGCGGGGAGAGAGGTACGCACTGTACAGGTGCTGGAGGGCGATGTACACGGCCTGATGTCAGTACGAGCAGAGACCCGAGCTCACCTCCTCGGTGATGTTCTCGTCTGTGAAGGCGAGCTGCATCGTGCTCCCTGGGGGCAGGGACATGATGAGGTGAGCGAGGTATGGGCTCCGGGCTAGGATCACTGGGCGTCAGCGGCGGCGGCGGGCGGCATTGCTCACGGCGGTGGAGCTTGAGCGACGTCTGGAAGAACACGACCTGGACGTCTGCGAACTGCTGATGGCAGAAGCCCGTGTTGAAGATGTAGCTCTGGAGGCTGGTTGCGAAAGACGGCGTGTCAAAGCTATCGTCAGCAAGTCCTCATTTGCAGTACTCACTCATTGCTCACGGCCTTTGAGCTCTCTGCTTCTGCGAGCGTGCTCTGTGTCGCCTGTGTTGCGCCATTAGACACAGGCGTTGCTGGCGTGCCGCTCGGAGTCGGAGACGGGGCGGGACGAGCGGCCATAGCGAAGGATATACTGCGTACGTGCGGGCTAATAGTCAAGCTGCGAGGCCGATGCTAGGCCTGGCGGTGCGCTGCGTGAAGTTGCAGCTCAGAGTAGCAGCTGAGAAGTACGATGTATCGAACCGAGACACAAGAGTGGAGGGAGCAAAAACGAAATGTTCAGATCACCAGACCGGTCATGTTGCCACCTTGGTGACTGTCAATTGTCGCACACAACTCGTCTCCGTCTCGTCTCGCCAACGCTCTCCTCACACCATCGTCGAGACTACCGTTTCGACACCGACCCCGCGGGACAGATGAATCACCCCATGCGCCGACATGGGCGAGGCCCGCGCGTCGAGGTCGTGTCCGAGACACCAGGTGGCGCCGATGCGCCGCCATTGACAGTGACCATGCTCGGCGCGGGCCAGGAGGTCGGCCGGTCCTGTTGTGTCATCCAGTATCGCGGCAAGACGATTGTTTGCGACGCAGGACTGCACCCAGCATATCCTGGCCTGGGAGGGCTGCCGTTCATCGACGAGCTCGACTGGTCAACTGTTGACGCTATCTTGATCACCCAGTGAGTCGTGTGCGATACTGCTCTGACGCCAGCTTCCATGTCGACCATGCGTCTGCGCTCCCATATATCATGGAGAAGGTGAGCGAGGTCGTGGTAGTGCTGGCTGACTCCAGACCAACTTCAAAGAGGGCAACGGCAAGGTGTACATGACGCAGGCGACCAAGTCGATCTACACACTGACGATGATGGACACTGTGCGCATCAAGTGAGTGCTCTTCTGCAGCTATGCTAACAGCAGCGACAACCACGCAGAAGCAGGCAAGCTGTACAACGAGGCGGACGTGACGGCGTCAGTAGAGCTGGCCATCACGGTCGACTACCACCAGCAGATCACCGTCTCCGGCGGCCTGCAGTTCACCCCATACCACGCAGGGCACGTCCTCGGAGCGGCAATGTTCCTTATCGAGATTGCGGGCTTGAAGGTGCTGTACACGGGCGACTACTCAAGAGAAGAGGACCGACACCTGGTCATGGCCGAGGTGCCGCCAGTGAAGCCGGACGTCCTCATCTGCGAGTCTACGTTTGGTGTTCACACCCTGCCCGATAGGAAGGACAAGGAGGAGCAGTTCACGACACTCGTCAGCCAGATCGTAAAGCGAGGCGGCAAGGTGCTCATGCCCATTCCATCCTTTGGCAACGGGCAGGAGCTGGCCCTCCTCCTCGACGAGTACTGGAACAATCATCCAGAGCTACAGGGTATCCCCGTATACTTTGCATCTGGTCTCTTCCAGCGCGGGATGCGCGTCTACAAGACTTACGTGCACACTATGAACTTGAACATCCGCTCCCGCTTCGTCCGGCGCGACAACCCCTTCGAGTTCAAGTTCGTCAAGTGGCTAAAGGACCCGAAAGATAGGCGAAAGTACAACCTCAACCAACCATGCGTGGTCATGGCGTCGGCGCAGTTCATGTCCTTCGGACTATCCCGTGAGCTGCTCGAGGAATGGGCGCCGGATCCGAAGAACGGCGTCATCGTCACGGGCTACTCCATCGAGGGAACAATGGCGCGCACGCTCCTAGGCGAGCCGGAGACGATCGAGTCCCTCCGCGGAGGGAGAAAGATCCCCCGCCGCTGCACAGTCAAGGAGATCAGTTTCGGCGCGCACGTCGACTATGCGCAGAACTCGAAATTCATCCAGGCTATTGGCGCACCGCACGTCGTCCTCGTGCACGGCGAGGCGAGCCAGATGGGCCGACTCCGCGCAGCCCTGCGCGACATGTACGCCACGCGCGGGCAGGAGATCAACATCCACACGCCGAAAAACCTCGAGCCCCTCACACTCTCGTTCAAGGCCGAGAGTGTCGTCAAGGCGATTGGCAGTCTGGCGGAGGAGCGCCCATCCCACGGCGCGCGGATCAAGGGCCTGCTCGTGTCCAAGGACTTTTCGTATACTCTTCTGGACCCGAAGGACCTCCGCGACTTTACGGGTCTGAACACGAGCTCGATTGTGCAGAAGCAGTCCCTCCCTATTGGGGTGGACCTCGCCGTCGTCCGATGGCACCTGGAGGGAATGTACGGCGAGGTCGAGGAGGGGCGCGACGAGGAGGGCCGGGATGTGTTGACGGTCATGAACGCCGTGCGCGTGGTGCGCATATCCGACGTCGAGATCCAGCTCCAGTGGATTTCGAATACGAGCAACGACATGATTGCGGATAGTGCGCTCGTCGTGCTCTTGGGTATCGACTCTTCTCCGGCAACTGTCAAGCGTGAGTCGACCACGCCTCCGCTGACTTCCGCTAACCGCAGTGACATCAAATCCCCACCCGCACTCACACTGCGGACACAAGCCCGAGGCCGCAAACGACTTTGACACGCTCGAGATGTTCCTCGACGCACACTTTGGCAACGTCGTCCGCCCGCCATCGGGCGACGAGGACGAGCTGACCATGAAGGTAACGGTGGACGGCGACGTCGCGACAGTAGACCTGATATCGATGGTGAGTGTTTACAGGGTCGGCCACTGACGCGCAGAAAGTCGAGTGCGACAACAGCGAGCTCAAGGGCCGCGTCGAGAGCGTCCTCGAGATGGCGCTGACGACGATGACACCCCTGAGTCGGCTGTACGTCGGGCAGGAGCTCAAGGCGGAGGATCTCGCCACTGGCGAGGTAGTAGAGGCATAGACAGCTAGCTATGCACATACATACACAGCTATGACGGCTCGCATCCACAAGCCACACTAACACGACGATCTCCTATACAACGCTCGCTACATCCCCGGCCTGGTCTGGAGGAACTCTGGCACAAGCCCCGCCCCGGTACCCAGACCGCTGCCCGAGTCCGGGCCATCAGGCGGGCGGATGAGCCTGCGCTCCCCCCTCGCCGCGCGCCACTTGTTCGTCACATCGTACACCTCCTCATCCGCGATGATGCTGTACTTGTTCAGCCAGTCCTCGCTCGCCTCCCAGTTGCGGTGGTCGAGCACGTCGTCCCCATGCAGCGTAAAGTCGGTGATGTAGCCGTGGAACGCCTCGACGAGGTCGTACCGACCCCGCATGAGGATCATCCGGTCCCGCATAGTCGGGAAGAGGATGCCGTCGATCGCATGCTCGTGCGGCATGGTGCGCTGCACGTCTGTAGGCTGCAGACTCGGGGGAAGCTTGTACTCGTGATTAATGCGGAAGCTGGGGTCAGCAGAGGTATGAGGTTGGGCTCACTTGTTGAGATGGTAAGTGATGAGCTGGAGGGCCTCTGTCTTGCGCTCGGTCT
The DNA here is from genome assembly GCA_001600275.1 of Cutaneotrichosporon curvatum. Lineage (NCBI taxonomy): Eukaryota > Fungi > Basidiomycota > Tremellomycetes > Trichosporonales > Trichosporonaceae > Cutaneotrichosporon > Cutaneotrichosporon curvatum. Next base: position 324,260 of record BCJH01000014.1, on the reverse strand, counting down.
CCTCCTCCCCGCCCCCCTCCTCCATGGACTTGCGGAGTTCCTCCTGCAGCCTGCGGCGCTCCTCGACCTGTGCCTGGGTCATGTTGTTCGCGTTGGTCACGATCGCAGGCGAGGGCGGCTGGTCGATCCCTTTGTTGGTGAGGTGCGCAACCGCCGCACGGAGGTTGCGCTGGTGCTCCGCCTCGGGGCTGTCGACGTGATCGCGGTTCTCGCGCGTGCTGCCGGGTGTTGAGCCCTGTCCGATCGAGCCATCCCCGCCGCCGCCGCCCATGTTCATCGGCGCCTGCATGCGCTGCGTGTCGTTCTGCATCTGTTCCAGCCCGCCGAGACCCATGCCCAGCCCCATGTCCATCACTGAGCCGCTGAATACGCGGGGCCGGCCGGAGGAGCTTTGGCCGCCACCCTCGCCTGGTGCGGGGCCGCCGCCACCCATGCGCACGGGGAAGCCGGGGAGCGGGGTATAGTTTGACGGCCCGGCCGTGGGTTGTGACTGCTGCTGCTGCTGCTGCTGCTGATGTTGTTGGGGCAAGCTCGAGCCAAAGTTCTGCGGGCTGTGAAGCGACGCCGAATGCGATGTGCCAGAGTCGAGCCCGGACGTGAGGTGCTGGAAGAGGAAATCCCATGCTCCAGGCTCGGAGAGCGGCTCGTCGCTCGCGTGCTTGCGCAAGCTCTCGCGGGTGAGCTCCTCGATGGGTGAGTCGCTAGCGCGTTTGCGCTTGGCCCCCGGCGGCACGGGCGGGAAATGGCTCATGGGCTCCTTGTCCTTGGCGCCTGAGCGCTTGTTCTTCTGCGCCTTGAGCGCCATGAATGCATCGAACGCGGTGTCAGTGTCCTGGCGGTTGAGGAGGGCATCAAGCTGCGCCGAGGTGAGGCCGAGCTTGGGGAGGCAGGAGCTGATGCCTGGGGTTAGTAGGGGTCATGTCGTCAGCGGCTCACCATCGCCGATGAACGACGCCATCGAGGCGATCATCTTGCGCAGGTCCTTGTTCTCTTGCAACAGGTTGCGCACCAGCAGGAGGATGAGCTCTAGCCTCTCCTCCTTGTTCGCGGAGAGGATCTCGACGCGGGCTTCAAGGTCGCGGATCTGCCGTCAGCTAGTCCGCTGATATCCTGCGCCGTAGCTCACATATTGCTGCTTGCGGAGGCGGAACTCGCGCTGTGCGATGCGGTTCTGCGCCTTGCGGATCTGCGTGGCTCTGGTGTTTGTCAGCACGGTGGTCAACGGGTGGGCCGTCCAGCTAGACGGCCAGCCAGCGACCTCTCCGGGATGGTCCTTCGCAGCATCCGACGAGCGGAGAGGACTCTTCCCCTTCCGCTCGCCAAGCCTGTACTCTTCCGACCACTCACGAGCTTGGCTTCTTGTCATCCTCCGGGGGCACGCTGCCCCCGCGACTGCTGTGGTCGCTCAAGTCGTCGTAGCCGCCCATCTGTATCTGTAACCGTGACTAATGCGGGGTGGGTGAGGTGACGATGGGATGGAGTGGGGTTGGGTGCTGCTAAAGTGGGCGAAGGCGATGGACGATGGACGGCGGTGACGTTCGATGTGCGTCGCTACACCCGACGGACGTAGAGAGTGGATTAAGCTTGCGCGAGAGAGAGAGATCTCGATCGGGAATTCCCAGTTTCCTGCTGCTTGCTGTTGGCTGGGTGGGTGGCTAATGTCAGATGACCCGTGTAGCCGGAGTCGTCGATATTCGCGGGGCTTCGAGTGATGTTTGTTGTCGCTTGAACAATGCAGCGAGGAGGACGAGGCGTGGATCACGACGATGTAGATGAGGATACAAGATGTCAGCGGCTGTTGTGACTATTGCTTGAGACCTCTTTTGCTCGTCTCGATGAAGCGGCAATGGCGCTTGATCTCTGGTTAAAAGTGATGAAATGTCTTTCAATGCCCGAGTTGAGACCGAGGTTTTCACTGGAACGACGGGCCAAGATAACGGCTCGATCCGAGGTCATCGCAGATGGAGACGAGGAAACGCCAGTTGCTTCGCATGCATCAAGGCAGCGACGAGGTATACTAGACTCTTGCATGCATACACTGCGAGAGGATGTGCAACTCAAGGAAACGTAGCCAGCACTAAACTACATGCGGGGTGACAGCACTGAGCGGGGGTGGACCGCAAATAGCCGTGTATGCAGCCAGCCCGTACCCATCTCGCAGCAAGCCGAAGGACGGTCGCGTCGACGAAAACACCGTTCATTCAACTATCGCCTGCTGACAACATCGTCCATTACTCAACCGCTACTTGCCCACTCCGCACAATCTCGGACTACGGTGTTTACTTCTTGCGACTGCAGTAACCTCGCACGCTCGCTCGCACGCCACGCAGCATGATCGCAAAAGTAGTCGTCGCAGTGGCCGCGATCGCCCTCCTGCACTGTGCGTCGGGTCAAAGTTGTCGCTGACCACAGCCGCATACTCCGCATATGAATGTTCGTCGCTTGGATCTAACTTACTGACATGGGGCAGAGCTGACGACAGACCTGAGTGCGCTCAAGGCTCTGGGGACACCGGCTGCCAAGCTTCCGAATAGTGTGAGTGCAGTCGAGTTGGAACTGGGCATCTGGATCGACCTGCATCGTCGGCGGCACTGTGATTGAAGGAGATCATGAACGCAGGAGGGACGGCACGCTCTCGTGTGCTGTGCTGAGAGCCAAGTCGTGCTTTCTCTGAGCCCCACTTCTTGGCGCTGCTCGCTAGGCCGGCCTGACATCTGCGCCCAGCATCAACGGGCTCCAGGGGATGTGCTGCCACGGCGAGGACTGTACGTGGGCCGCAGGGGTTGCCGCGCAGTCTGCCACACCTCCTCGCATGAGCTCAAGCACACCTCTCTGCTCTGTCATGTCTAGGTTCTCATGGCATTACAGTCATGATCGACATCATCTGCTCACTCGCTCCATCCACCGTGTGCAGACGCTCTCCCTAGGCTTACCCCTCACTCTGTTTCCTCCTCTCCGCGGCCCTCCAGTCTGTAATGGCAAGCTCTAACCCCAGATCGTAATCGAAGCCCTCGCCTCCCTCATCGTCTTCATCCCAGCCATCGCACTCTCCTTTGAGCCCCTCCAGCCCGTGACATACCGCGGCGAGCTGGCCAAGCGGTGAGTTGCTCCTCACCTCACTCCCTTCCTCCTGCGTCACTCCACTCCGCATCCCTTCTCTGCCTCTTCTGAACTTTCAACTTCCTCCAACCCCATGTCAACCACTGCAGGACGACAATGGCGAAGAACCCAGCCTGCGAGGCTGACTGCAAGGCTTGGCTCTAGACATTGCGTTCGCGGCATGCGTTCGGCTCAACGCCAAGTCTGATTGCAGCTCGATATTGTCTCCTCACCTTCTGAGTTGGAGCCCTTCTGCCCCGTCATCTCATCAGGCCACTTTCTGATTCACCACTCTTTCCTATTCTCGTTCCCAGATCAGAACTAACAACAGCACCCCCGACGACACAGACGCACGCATGAACTTCCTCCGCCTAAGCCCACGAGGCGCCGCCCTCTTCGGCGACGCGCCGGCGTCCTCCCCCGCCCCGGCCCTGGCCTCATAGCGAGACGAGCCCCCTGCAGTACTCATACCCATAGTCCCATGCAGACGTACCCACCGGACCGCGTACCGCTATCCTCAGCCTGTCCCCTAAGCGCAAGCGTACTCACTGTCGTCCGCACACGACCGCACACGACACGCTACACGCTACTATCATGCATGTGACTACGACTACAGAGCAGTGACTAGACTATACTGCCAGACTGCCTCTTTTGGCGGATGAATCGCCCCCAAGAATGTGAAAGTGCTCCTCGTCTCCCTCTTCTTCCTTTAATCTTCTTCCTCCTCGTCGCCCATGCCTCTATGCCTGCTGCCCATGCTCTCCCCAAGCCTCTTCCCTTCCCCCCCTCACTTCCCTCTCCTCTGGTCTGTCCCTCGGACTCTCCCCTCCTGCTCTCCCTCGGCCATCCTCTCCCCCCTCCCTCCGACCCCCCCCCCCCCCCCCCCCCCCCCCCCCCCCCCCCCCCCCCCCCCCCCCCCCCCCCCCCCCCCCCCCCCCCCCCCCCCCCCCCCTCCTATGCCGCAACATCAACCTGCGGCCCCGGTGATTGTCAAGCCGTCTGCCCATTGACCAGCGCAGCGATCGTGGCCGTGTGCATCGGCCTGCCCGAGATATCAATCGGCCCGCCAACATGGTGACCCTCCTTATTAGGCCCCATCCCCTTCATAGTCGGGTCGTACATCAGCTTGAGCACGCCAGTCGAGACCAAAAAGTCAAAGATCCGCCCACTCTTGTTGACGTCAATCTTCATCATCTTGCGCGCATCCCTCCGCTTGAGGAGGCCCTTCCGCCGCTCATTTTCGCGCAGGTACGTCTCCTTGATAAGGAGGTAGGGTTTAGGCAACACGCGCAGCTGCGAGCAGAGGGTCTGCTCCTCGTGCGAGAGGAGCTCGAGCGAGGCTGCGTTGGCAAGATTGAGCGGGGCGGGGGGTTTGCGCCCCCCATGGCCCGGGACGCGGGGTGTTGGGTCCCGGCTTGGCCCGCGCGAGTCTGCGCCTGCGCCGCCTGCGTTCGCGCCGGCGCCGGGCGGGGGCGTGCCGTGCAGGAAGCGGTGTTGGCCCTGGTTGACGCGTGCGCCGGTGCGGATGATCTCGGTGGGCTCGCGCGAGAGGACGGGGCGGTAGCCCGCGCGTGCGGCTTTGGCCGTCTCGTAGGCTTCGCTCTCGGCTGCGGTTGTGATCCCGAAGCGGCGGTACTCTTGCAGCTCGGCGATGCGGCGGCGCAGCTGTTGCTCGTAGATCAGCCCCTCGATGAGGACCTCAAAGTCCTGGGCAGTTTGCAACTTTGCAAACACCTTGTATCGCGAGATGAGCTCGCGCTCGTCTTTTGGCCGCTTGCGCTCGTTCGCTTGGATCTGGGGTTAGCCTAGTTCCTTAGCAGTAGATCCCACCTTTTTGTGCTCTGTCAGACCCCGCTCAAAGATGAGATCCTTGGCCGCCTCGCGCTTGTCCAGCTTGCAAAAGTATATATCCAGCAGCGCAAGCTTGATCTCGAGCTCGTCCTCGTCCTCGATCTCCACTGGTGGGTCGGTGACCTTTTCGTCTCGTTTCCGCTTCTTGTTCTTCTTCCCAGACCCTTGCTCGGACCCATCGTCCGGCTCCTTTTTCACCTCGTCCGCATCTGGCTCCTCCTTCTTCGGCTTGACATCCTCCTCCTCCTCATCATCCTCGTCTCCTTCTCCCTCTCCCTCCTCATCCTCCTCCTCCTCCTCCTCGGCATCCTCCTCGACCGGTTTTGTAACCTTGGCCTGGGGCTGCTCGTCTCCGCCATACTTGAACACGAGGCCAAACTCAAAGTCCTTGACCACGAGCTCGGCGTCGTTCTCCAGCTCGCTCTCAAACTCGAGACGGCCAGGCATGAACCCCCCGACCTCGTGGTTCGTCGGCGCCGAGACCAGCGGCGCCATGTTTTCTGCTGGCGGTAATGCCAGTGGCTTGCGCATCTCCTCTACCCGCGCCTTCTTTCTTGCCTGGAACTCGTCTGGGTCAATGTCGAATGTCCGGTCCATGGGCGGCATGAACGAGTTGAACTTCTCATCCTCTGGCTCGCCTTTTGGCATCTCCTCGTCGCGCTTGACCTCGGGACCGTCCCCGACGCCGAGATACACCTCGAGGTAGTGCTTCTCGCATTCGTCTTTTGTTCGTGTGCCGACATGGTCTGCGACCTCGATCCAATTGCCCAGGCCGTGGAGTATGAGGCCCGAGATGAGGAGCAGCTCCTCGTCTGCGCCCCAGTCGTGCGTATATATCGGGGTCGAGTGTTGTTCCTAAACGTCAGCCTAGCTCCCGGTTAGGGTGTCAGCCCCGGGGTACTCACGACAACCTTGTACGGGTGCCATGCGCGGTGATCCTGCACCTCTTTCCCCTCTGAGAAGCAGTTGGGACACAGATCGACCTCTTCACACTCCTTTGCGGCGCACTTTATGCGCACGGTGTGGGTGATGTCGATGCCGCATATGTCGCAGGTGTACTTGATGCCTGGCTCGGTGACTGCTGTCAGCGGGGCAGGAGAGGGGGGGGGGAAGGGGGGGTACTCACCAACTCGGTCATCCGGCCTTGCTGGGTCGTTTGCTCGTACTCTTCGTTGAGTGACGGTCATGCTGAGCAGGTAGGCTTAGGCTCGAGCTTTTGTGCTCGAGCCAGGCGGCCGAGGGATCGGCGGTGCTGCTGCGGTGTGGGTGAATGGAGGGGAGTGGGTAAGGGGGGGTTGAGGGTGACCGTGCCCGGACGTGCAATGCGGGTATGCAGTGCAGTCGGGTTGGTTGCAGTCGATCGCAGGTGGGAGTGGCCGAGGTGCGGTCTGATGGGAGTAGTCGCAGCCGGTCAGTCACCTGTCACCGGTGGTCGCGCGATCGTGCCCAGGTGGGGATTGTGGCTCGACGCGCGACGATGAGGGGGTGGGTGTAATGTGTCGTGTCGGCTAGGCGGTAGTGCCGAGCAGGAAGAGGTGCGACCAGCGCTCGTGTTGTGTGGTGTGCTGTGCTGCCCTGTACGTGCTGCCTACTTGTCTTGCGTTACAATCACCAGGGTTAAGGCTCTATGACCTGTTGTTGTTGTTGTTGTTGTTGCGGAGTGGTTAGATGCCGAGTGAAGCCGTGATAAAGGACGACGCGGTGGTGTAAAAGGGATTAGGTGGAGAAAGGCGGCGGGAACTGGGGGGGCGAGGGCGAGAGAGGGTGAACGCGCGGGGGCAGACGGCGTGGTGGTTGGAGGAGTGATCGATCGGTCGGCCGGTCGGTCGGTCGGAGGGAGGGGGACGTAGGCAGACAGGTCCGGGCGGTATGCCAGGGCGAGAGATACTCCAGCTGATAGAGAGTAAGTGGCGAAGGGAGGGCTCTTTTGTCCTCTTGTGATCGTTTTGGGTGATGCGTGGAGCTGGGTGACTGTCCACGAGGAGGGAGTGCGAGGGAGACTAGCAGTGGCGACGGGGATAGCAATGTCGACTGCAAGAGAGAGAGAGAGGAAAGATGGTGTAGTAGTAGTAGTAGTAGTGTGTAGTGTGCAGCGTGGTGTGGGTGTGTGGGGGAGATGAGATGGCCTTCGTTTAGCGGCGGCGGCGACGGCGTGTCAACAAGGCCAGCCCCGTGGATGGTGTTCCCAATGTGGGATCACTCTCTCTCTCTGGCTCAATTGAACGAGACGAGAGGTGGAGGGGAAGGTGAGGGAAGGTGAGCCGAGGGAAGGTGGAGGAAGGCGAGGAAGGCAAGGAAGGTGTGCTCATCTGTCTGTTGTCTAACCGATCAGCCCCTTTGTGTGTGTGTGTCTGTCCCTTGGCCCTGGTCCCTGGAGTGCTGCTGCATTGCGGCAAAGGGCGGAAGACCAGAAGGCGGAAGCAAATCCCCCCTTCCTCACGCGTACTGTTCATTTCTATATACAGTGGCTGGTCACAGGGTACCGAGGGGCGCATCAGGCACGAGCTCGCTCAGACTGGGTGCCACGTGCCGGCGATTTGCCAGCCAGGCCCATTTTTCCGTCCAGCCGGAGATATCGTCCTGCAACTGTAGAATGCCGAGTGTGGCGGATGGATTGATTGCCAGCATTCCGCATCTCGGGCCGGGGCGGTTGGATGATGAGGTCGCCGGGGTGTGCAGATCGTTTTGGAACATGATGAGATAACGACCGGTCGGGAGTGAGGCAGCCGATGTCCCCTTGCAGTCAGTCATATAGTGGACAGGAGGCTTCCAGTCCGTCGTCGAACACACTCTCTCAGTCTCTCACAGCTGATACTCTGCTGTACTGCTAAACCCGCCTCTCTTCGCAGCTCCCCCAGCGGCCATATCACAGCGGAACCACCACCCCGCCAGTTGCCGCACCCCTCGCACATCTCCGCTTCGGCCTGGACGACAACGCGACGTCAGCCACCACGTAGCGTTCGCATCGCAGCTCCCATCGCACTCTACTACCATCTACTCACACCGAAGCACTCACCATGGCCCCAGCAGTCTTCGACACGATCATCCTCGGCGCAGGCTGGTCTGGCGCCGTCGCAGCGCGTGAGCTTGCGCGTGCTGGCCGCAAGGTGTTAGTCCTCGAGGCGCGCGACCGTGTCGGCGGTCGCGCTCGTACTTGGACATCCAAGCAGGGCGACAAGGTCGACATTGGTTGCTCGTGGATCCACGGTTACAACGAGGGTAACCCTGCGCGTGCCATTGCCGAGGCACTCAAGGTCGTGAGTCCATCCATCGCCAGAGACCGCACAGAGTCTAGCAGTACCCCCAACCTCCTCGCTTTTAAGTGGCTCTCCAACCCCATCTGTGCCCTTCCTCTGTCACTACCATGTCAACCCGCCCTCCCTCCTACCTCCATAACACTCCACTACCTCCCCCTGCATTCGCTAACCCCAGCCCGCCCACCTCCCCAAACCCGCCGCGGGCACGATCTACGGCCCCTCCGGCCCCCTCCCCTCCGAGACCACCAACAAGCTCTACTCGACCCTAACAGCAGCCAAAGCCGCCTTCGCAACCCCGCACCCAGCCCCACCCCCGTCCGCCTCCCTCGCCTCGGCCCTCTTCGCCCCCGACTCACCCCTCTGCACCTCCGCCTGTGGCCTGGACGAGTCCCTAACCCACGCATTCGCCCGCACCATGGAGGTCCCACTCGGCGTGCCGCTCGAGTACGCCTCTCTCCGCTGGGCCGGGTGGGAGGCCGCCACGGCCTACGCCGGGTCAGACGCAGCCCCCGAGGGCGGGTACGAGGCCCTAGTCGGGCGGGTGATTGACGACGCGGTTTCCGCGGGGGCTGAGGTCAAACTCGGCGCGAGGGCCACTGCCGTCGCCGACACGGCATCGGACAGCACCTCCCCATCCCTCTCCCCGTCTATAACCGTAACAACCGAGGCGGGCACGTACTCGGCCCGCAGCGTGATCTGCACGATCCCCCTCGGCGTGCTCAAGACCTCGGCGGGGCTCTTCAACCCGCCCCTGGACGCGCGCTTCACCGAGACAGTCCGGGGCGTGCACGTCGGCGTGCTCGAGAAGCTCCTCCTGCGCTACGACGAGGCGTGGTGGCCCAACGCCGCGAGCACGGGGGGCTACACTTTCCTCCCCACCGGCCCAGCGCCGACCGTCACCTCCTCCCTCAGCGAGATCTTCCACGGCAGCGCGCTGACCACTGCCAACTTTGCGGCCGGGACACTCCCCGGTGCATCGCCTACGCTCCTCACCTACCTCTCCGACACGCCTGCGCGCCTCCTCCACCGCCAGGATCCTGCGGATGTAGCTGCCGCGTTCCACGACTTCCTGAAGGGCAAGTTTGGGGTCGAGGATGCGCCTGCGCCGGCCGAGGTGGCGATGACGAACTGGGTGGGCGACGAGTTTGCGCTCGGTGCGACTACGACGCCGAGTGTGATCAGCGAGAAGGGGGAGAGGAGTCCGTTGGACTTTAAGGAGCTGTCAAGGCCGGCGTGGGGGGGTAGGCTGGGGTTCGCGGGGGAGCATACGGATATGGACAACCGGGGGAGTGTGGCGGGTGCGGTTGTTAGTGGGCAGAGGGAGGCCGCGAGGGTGGAGAGGTTGTTGGCCAAGCTCGACGCGGCGAGCAAGAGCGCAGCGAGTGCGAAGTAGGCCGTCAGGCAAGTTTGGAGCAATCAAAAGTATATGCAATCAGTACTTAGCGATAACCACTCAGACCAGATCAATCCGTCAGTATGTATTCAGCCTCTCCAGATAAGACGACACGCGTACATCACAGCTACCTGCTAGCACACGCCCGCCACGCGCACCGCGCACCGCACACACGCTTAGGCAGCGATGGTGACCTCGACCTCGACTCCGGGCTCGAGCGAGATGGAGGTGATCGACTTGACGACCTCGGCAGACGAGGTGAGGTCGATGAGGCGCTTGTGGATGCGCATCTCGTAGCGGTCCCAGGTCTTGGAACCCTCACCACAGGGCGACTTGCGGGTGGTGTGCTTGAGGACCTTGGTGGGGAGACGGACGGGGCCCTTGACGCGGAGGTCACGGTCCTTGGCGCGGTTGATGAGGTCGGCCGAGACTGCCATCAGCGCGAGCTCGACGGCCGCAGGCGGCGGCGAGCAAGGAAGGGACTCGGCACAGGCGCAGTACACTGGTGTGCGTGCGCAGATGTAGTCGAGATCCCATGTCACAGCTCGCCGCCGCCACTCGTCACTCGTCGCCTATGGCGACTCGCGACTCGCGACTTTGCTACTCACACTTCTCAAGGTTCTTCACGTTACGCGAGGTAAGCGTGATGCGAATCTTGTGGGTCTTGGGGCCGGCGGCAGCCTTCTCGTAGTCCTCCTTGGAAGCCATTTTGGGATATGTTGTGTTGGTGTTGAAGAGACGGGGCGACTTAGCACCAGGAAATAATAGCTGGTGCAGGCAAAGTGACCAAACCGTAGAGAGCGAGATGCGCGCGACCGCCAATTTGGGCACAGTTTGGGAGAAAAGGCGAGTTATTCGAATATTTCGTGTGGCGGGTTTGGTTCCGCTATTGTGACCATCACTGGCATTCTAATCCAGCCGGATTAGGACCAATCCTAATACAGGCGGGACCAAATATTCACAACATCCAACATGACCGACCTCCTGCTGCTGCTCATAATTTCCGCGCGTCAACATTATCCGACGACCGACGACCGACGACCACTCGCGCGCACCATGGTCCGGCTCATCACCCACAACATGCTGGCATGCCATGTCCGTGAGTACCGTGCGCGCACACTGCGCACGCTCTCGCGCGCAGTGCAATGCCCGCTCGTCACAGAGCACGGAACTGAACCGCGCACTGCAACTGAAGTTGAGCCCCGCTGACCCCAGGCAACTGCACAAAGGACAACTTCCCCCTCCCCTTCTCCGAGGTGGAGCTCGTCGTCCGGCCCGCAGAGGCGAACCTCGACTTTCTGAGGCGGTTCCTGCCGAAGCTGGACTGGTCGGCGCTGGTCGATACCGCCCGGTCGCTGGGGGACGAGACGTTGCCGGATGAGATGCCGGAAGTGTGGACGGATGAGATGTTGATGGCGTTGCATCATGTTTTGTTAGAGGTGAGTGCCGAGACTGAGCGGCGCGCAGCGGCGCGAGGGCGAGGCGAGGACATGACTGCTGTGTGCTTGCGTGGGGAGCTTCACGCCCCCGTTGCAGGCCGGGGGCTCGCAGCCCGATGATGCGGTGGACGGATGAGGTTGAGATGAGAAGAGCTGATTCGGAGCGCCTCGCCGAGCAACGCTAACCCCAGATGCACGTCGAGGAGGGCAAGATGACCTGCCGCGGCTGCGGACACATCTACCCCATCCAAAACGGTATCCCTAATATGGTGAGCCCCCCTCCCCTCTCCCTTCCCAACTAACTTCCAGCTTCTGGCCGAGCACGAGATCGCGCGTTGATTGTATGTATTGTATGCATGGATTGTGACACCCCAAGCTCGCGTCTACCTGCGACCACCGTACTGCCCTTGCCCCTGCCCCTGCCCCCCGCCGTAGCCTCCACGACCGCCATACCCGCCATGCCCGCCCCGTCCGTTCGCTGGTGGAGGGTATCCCCCTCCACCTCCAGGTGGTCCACCAGCGCCGGGCGGACCGCCAGGAGGACCACCAGCTTGCCCGCCGTATCCTCCCCGGCCGTAGCCACCACCTCCCCGATCTTGGCCGTACCCGCCAGCACCACCACCCCCGCCCTGGCCATATCCTCCACGATCACCTCCCCGGTCACCCCCACGGTCACCTCCACCTTGCCCATACCCTCCCCCTCCACCTCCATAACCACCACCTCCCCCATCCCGCTGGCCATACCCGCCGTCTCTCTGTCCATAACCACCACGCCCCCCATCCCCGCCATAACCCCCACCCCCACCTCCGCGGCGCCTGTCTCCTCCCCGGTCGAAGTCGTCCCGTCCCGGCGGCGGGGGCGGCGGCTCGCGCGCCCACGACCGCCTCTGCGGCTGGTTCGGCAGACCCGGTGGCGGCCCACCTCCCCCTCCTCCGGCCCCACTCGACGGCCGCCCGGGGATAGGTGAGGCACCACCCAACCCAGGCGGTCCATTACCCAGCCCAGGGAGGTTGGGGTGCGGCCCGCGCGAAGGCGCAGGCGGCATAGGGCGACCAGTCAACCCCGGAAGACCGGGTAGTGCGGCTGGCGGCGCCTCCGCACCCGGGGCAGGCAGACCGGGCCACTTGGACGCCTTGGTGTTCTCCTCTGCCTCTGCACGCAGAGCCCCCTCGTCTCCGAGGTGATATCTGTCGATTTCGTGGTTTGCAGCCGGCCTTCCGCGGCACCAGAAGCGCGCGGTGAAGTCCTTTGAGCCCGAGCAGAGAATGTGCCCCAGGGGGTGGAAGGAGAGGGAGAAGACTGCGTCGTCGTGCGCCGCTTCGAGGCTGGTGATGGGGGCGGACGGGTCCGGCGCCAGGAGGGACCAGTAGTGGATCGCGCCTGCTGCGTCGCCCGATGCCATGAGGGAGTGGTGGATCGGGTGCCAGGTGAGGCAGTTGACCTCCTTCGTGGAGGGGGCCTTCATCGCCTCGAGCTCGCGGAAGGTGCGGATGTCAAAGAGACGGATGTACCCGTCCCCTCCTGCTGTGGCTACGATGTGGCCCTCGGGGTTCCACTTGCACGAGTTGATAACCGACTTGTGCGAGTGCAGGGTGCTGAGGTCTTTGCCTGTGCGGGGGTCCCAGAACTTGACGAGCATGTCCTTGGAGCCGGAGACGACAAGGCCCTTGGTCGGGTGCCAGTCGACGCAGCGGACGTCCCATCCGTGGCCGGAGAGCTCGCGCTCGGCACTGGCGGCGCGGTAGTTCCATATCTTGACGAGGCCGTCGTCGCCGCCGGTGACGAAGCGCTCGTCGTTGGGGCTGAAGCTGATGCCGTGGCAGGCTTCGCGGTGGCCCTGGAAGCCGTGGATATTGGTCAGGTGCGGGGTGAAGTACTTGATCCAGCCGGCTTTATCGGTTGACACGAGCGCTTGACCATTGTGCGAGTATGACATGGAGCGGATTGAGTCGGCGTGTACTTGCGTGATAGACTCGTAGTTGAACGACGCACCGTTCCAGAGCGTGAACTGGCCCTTGTCGTTGCCAGTCAGCAGGCGTCGGGCATCAGGTGTCCACTGAGATTAGCTGGGGACGAGGTGAAGAGCTCACCTGGACGACTCGCGTCGGCGAGCGCTCCTTGTTGATGGAGGTGTGGACAAAGTAGTCGCAGATGGAGGTTGAGGGGTTGTTAATGTGTGCAGCGGGTGGGAGCAGCTAGACGTCAGAAGGCTCTGCAGCTCGCTCACATTGATGATATCACTCGGGTTGGGATGTATCGGCGGCATGTAGCCTGGCAGCCCTTTCCGCTTCCCAAGCTGACCATTAGCTCAACACTCCACTCTCTGCCCTCACCATCCGCCACTTCTGCACACCTCCCATGTAGTCGACTGTCCGGCGCGGCTTGTACTTGCGCTGCTGGCGGCTGTCGCCCGGCGGACGAGTCACAGCTGCCTGGTACGCTGCCTGCTCGAGCACCTCCTCATTGTCCGGGTGGTTTGGCTCGAGGTATCGCTTCGGCTCCCATGTGTCGCCGCGCTTAAGGCGCGATGGCCCCGCTGCTGGCGGTGGTGGTGCCACGGCTGCCATGCTGTCAAATGCAGGTCGGCGATGGACGAGTTCTGATGAGATTCCAACGGCAATCCGATGCCGATCTGAACTGGACATGAAGCTGGAACTGAACTTGTCTTGACGACGGACGGGATCAAAATCGCCCGACAGCAAACACTTAACCTAAAAGACTCTCGTTCCATCGACACCTCTATCAATCCCAAGTTCATCCACTCGCTACGCATCACTCTTCATCCTCGTCCCCATCCTCCTGTCTCCTCCGGGTCCGCCGTTCGACAATGGCCGCTGCAGCCCTCCTATTCGATTTCTAAACCTCCCTTGCGCTTTCGATTCGACTCTAAAGGCGCCGCGCGCTTTGTTATTCTTGGGCCTCAGCATCAAACCCCTCCCGACAGAGCCACATCCTCTCTCGCCTCACTTTTCAACACGTCCTTTCCACATCCGCCCTCCACAATAACAACAACAACAACAACAACAACAATCTCCACATCCTCCAACATCCGCACAACATGGTGTACGACCCCATCCGCGACTGCGACATGCCGTCGCCCGCGGTCAGCCGCCGTCCGTCGCTGTGGGAGACCCCTCCGCCCATAGCAACAAATCTACCACAGAGCTCGGGAGGAGGGGCACCTCCTCAGCCGCCAGCGTTCGGTGGCGGCGATCGGCGCAGTCCAGCACCATCGCCATCCCTCCGACCGCCAAGCGGGGCGGGACTGCGCTCTCTACTCAACGATGAGGACGCGCCCCAGCCGCGCCGCGGCAGTGATGCCACCGTGGCGTCCGCAGACGATGAGTACCACGCGCGGCCGCGCGTTGCCAGGCTCATCAACGATTCCGGGCCGTCTTCCGCCCGCCCCGGCTCGGATCGTTCACCAAGCCTGTCTAGCCCGAGCAACACGTTCGTGCCCCCCCCGTTGACATCGCGCGTGACCCGCTCCCCACTCATCAGCCCGCGGGCGCCATCCATCGCCCTCTCCTCGCCGGCAAGTGCCTCGGGTGCCAACCCGTTCGATCACCCGGCGCACCATGCTGGGCCCTCATCTCGCCGATCTTCGATCGACACACAGCGGAGTACGATGCCGCCGCCCGCCGAGCCTGTGCGCCACGACTCGGGAGGCGGTTACAGCTCCCACTCGGCCCTCCATTCGCCCGTAACGTCTGCATCCGTGTCTCCGAGAGGGCAGGCTGCCCACCTCCAGCCCAGCGCCTCCCGACGACCCTCTTCTGCCTCCCGAACAAACGGTGGTAGCGCTGCGCGCGCCCCGCCACCTGCGTCGCCGGATCACTCTCCACAGCGCGCGGTACCAGAAGCATCACCTGCGCCAGCAGCATCCCCTGTGCCAGCGAGCAATGGCGGCTCCCCTGCGCGCAAGTACGCGCCTGACCACCCCCTGCCCCGGCGCCGGCCGATCACCCACGACGAGTTAGAGCGTCTTCGCTCCCAGGCAGTGCACAACAACCCTCTCCGTTGGAAACTTGCCGAGAACGACTCGGGACCATCTCATTCGCGTGGCCCAAGCCGGCGCGGATCCAGCTCCAGTGGGGCGGGACGGCCACCCTACTCTGCGCGGAATGGCGACGAAAGTGCTGCAGCAGCAAAATCGCAAATCGCAAGCGGCAAGCACACGCTGAGCGACGCAGAGGACGAGAACCGCGCACTCAAGGTTGCACGGCCAAATTACTCTGGCAACGCAGCGACCGTCGCCTCTCATTGTGAGTTACTCGCCCCGAACACCGCTGACATCAGACAACTCTCGCCAGGAAGTCGGTGTTGAGCAGCGCGAGTTCTCCCCCATCATCGGGTTGAAAAAGTTCAACAATTGGATCAAATCTGTCCTCATTGGCAAGTTTACCTTCCGTGGTCCCGGGGCAGGCGCCAAGGTCCTCGACATCGGCTGCGGCAAGGGCGGCGACCTCAACAAGTGGAAGCAGGCGCGGATATCCCTCTACGTTGGGATGGACATTGCCGCCACGTCGATCGACCAAGCGCGCCAGCGGTACAACACCATGCGGGGTGCGCGGTTTGACGGCTTCTTCGTCGCGCACGACTGTTACTCCCGCCCTATCTCTGAAGTCCTCCCGGACGACCTGCAACGGCGGGACCTGTACGACAACGTGTCGCTCCAGTTCTGCATGCACTATGCGTTCGAGACGGCGTCCAAGGCGCGGATGATGATGGAGAACGTGAGCAGGTACCTCCGCCGCGGCGGGGTGTTCATCGGCACGATCCCAAACTCCACGTTGCTTCTGTAAGTCGAGCTACGCACCGAGGGATGGCCTTTGCACTCTGGCTTGGACACCGCTGACTCCAGTGAACGCCTCGAGGAAATCCCAGAAGGCGAAGACCTCGAATTCGGCAACTCGTGCTACCGCATCGCCTTCAAGGAGCGCCAACACGCCGGCGTCTACGGCCACGAGTACCGCTTCTACCTCGAGGACGCGGTCGAAGATGTGCCAGAGTACATTGTCGACTGGGAGAACTTTGTCTCCCTCGCGCGCGAGTACGGCCTCGAGCTGGTGTACCGCAAGACGTTCAACGACGTCCTCCAAGACGAGCAGGGGTCGCGCGATTTCGGCCCCTTGCTTGGCAAGATGGGCGTCGTGAACGAGTACGGGGAGAGCGCGATGGACAGCGACCAATGGGAGGCAGCTAGTGAGTGCGGAGAGTAGCCCCGCTGACCGATCCAGACTTGTACATGGCTTTCGCCTTTGAGAAGGTATGAGGTATGACATCTTGGCATGTGTAGACGCGATGAGCGTACCCCTTGTAGTAGGCATGTTGCATGTCTATGTGTACATGGTGATGCTGTGATGTGCTACCTGCTCCTTCTCCACTCCGCGGCTATGCCTGCGGGGTGCTCAGATCCCGCCGCTCCCAGACCTGCACAACCGTCTCGCCGAGGAACACCATCTCGGGACGGACCTCCTCCACCCGCAGGTCCTGCAGCTCGAACCACTTCTCGTCGTCGCCCCCGCCGCGACCGCAGCGCGTGTGGATCTTCCACGACGTCGTTCCCTCCTCGTCGGCGTCCTTCTTCCCCGTCTTGGAGGTCGTGGACGCAATGGTGCTGTCCAGCGTGACGTTCGAGAGCAAGTCGTACACGAGGTGTATCGGGTCGGACGGTTTCGGATCGACATCTGGGGTCAGCCTGGCACTAGCTAAACACTCACATGGTCCCATTTCCACGCCGCGGATGGGGAAGTTGACGATAGTCGGGTTTTTCTCCTCGACAAAGTTGTTCTTTGTGAAGCGCTTGATATGGAGGATGAGGTATGGCGGCAGGGCCTTGAGGTGATGCCTCTTGAGGCTTGGGCCAAACTCCTGAGTCGTCTTGCCGTCAAACTTGGCGAGGATGGCTGATAGTGGCACTTGGGGGATGATCTTCTTCTCATTCAAGTCTTGGAACAGCGGGGTAGGTGGCAGGTCCAGTGCCAGGAAGAGGAATGGAGATGAGACCGATTGAATTTCTGATGTCAGCGTGACTTGCGCTTCAGCTCACCTCTTGACAGGTCGAACACTGGCCGCGCGTAGTCCTTGTGCACGATGACCTGCTGCGTCTCGATCTGAACCCGTCCCTGGAACGTCGAGTAGATGATAGAGCTGTTGCGCTTCTTTGAGCCTCCGAGATCACGATGCAACGTGTTCACCAGCCAGCCTAGGAACTCGACAGGATCTCCCTGCTCCGTCATCTTGAATTTGCCATTACTCCGCTTCGACACCTCCTGGAGGAACTCGTGCGGCGAGACCTGCGACTTGAACAGCCGCGGGTTCCAGAACCTCCTTGCCAGGGTCGCCAGGCGCACGACGAGCTCGGTCGGCCGCGCTGCCTCTTGCAGTGCCGGGGTATTCGGGTTGAGGAGGTAGTCGCGCAGCGGTGGGACATGGAGCAGCATCTGCAGCACGACGTTCATGTAATCGTTGGCCTTAATGTTGTTCAGTCCCACAAAGCCAGGGATGTACGGCTTCTTCTCGAGCGTGTAGCTTGGTGATCGGAGGTCGCTCAGCCCCGAGAGCTGCGCAGGCGTGAACCGCGGGTTCAGCACCGCCAGGATGTCGTTCAGTGACGGGTCAGAGACGGGATATCCCTCTGGCAGGACGTAGAACTTCTCCGTCGCGAGGTTGAGCCACACCCGGTGGTTCTCGCCCACGGCGTGTCGGTGCGCCCATGATCCCCTCCCCCGTCCTTGGAAGTACTTGCCGCACACGAGGCAAGCGTACACATTTATGTTGGACAGGGATTTGGAGCATAAGCGCTCAAAGTCGAAGTCGAGGTTTGCTCGTGATACCTGATGTCAGCATGAACTGGGACTAGGCCGGATATGCGATGGAATGAAAGATTGCGCGTGTGTTTCTTAGCAGTGACATGGCTTGTCCCTCTGCCATCTCACGCAGACGCGTCCGCGACGGACTCACCGTGTCGAGATACATGTCGCTCCTGGAAAAGTCCTCCTCAGGCGGCGCCGGCTCCTGCTCCTCATCGCTGCTCTCGTCGTCGTCCTTGTGGCCGTTCGACAGCTCAGCCTTGACCACGGGCCTTGACTCAGACTTGGCCTCAGACCGCGCCGGTGAGCTCAGCGTCGCTGGCAGGTCGGCATCGAGCTTTGGCCGCTTGGCTGGCGGCGATGTTGGCGGTGATGGTGTTGGCGGCATGGCGGCGGCAGTGTGGGGATATCAGACCACGCAGCTGGGTCGGAAGGATGAAGTTCTACGCTCCTGTCCTGTCGATGTGCGATGAGCTGAGGCGTGTGCTTGGCTTGCTTCTGGCGACGTTGAGAGATGTCGGCAACATATGACGACGGTTACTGTTCTGCTTCAACAATGGAGGAATGTCAAGCAGCCGGTGATTTGCTCCCGTTGTGTGTTACTTGTGTGTGTGGCACCCGTCGTCTTGCAAGTCAGTATTGACGACGGCGACTGCCACTGTGCTTACGCACAGCTACGTTACAGCATTGACCAGAAGCATCATCTCTACCTGCACATTTACAGAGCGCAATTGGCCTCTCCCCCGATACATACATCGTTCAAGGAATGATACGCTACGGGAAGGCCGGAATCCAAAACACGAGTTGTTGATGATGCGTGCGTGCAATGTACAGATGTTGAGATATAAATTGTTACAAGTAGTGTTGAACCTGAATTATTTGATGGATGCTACTGTCCTGGCAGGTGGGAGGAGGCGGGGTTCCTATTTCTTGCGCTTGGAGCCAGACGCTGCGCTCGCGTGTCCGCGCTTCTGCCGCGTCGGGAGCCGCACGCTCTGGTCTGCAAAGCACTGAGTGAGCTCCGTCGTCGGCAGGACCCCAGGGAATCGTTTGGCAGAGCTGCGAGTTAGTTTTGTATCGCCCGGGGTCGACTCACTATACTGTGAACGTGTTGCTGGAAACCCGAGCAAGAGTGGCAACGGAGTGGTCGCTGGAGACAACAGAGCCCATGAGCCTGCCACTGTCAGCATTGAAGATAATCCAACTCACGTTGACACGTCGACGAGAGTGAACCGGAGAGAGAACGTCCCCTCTGTGCGTATTCCCAAATCATGGGTGAAGAAGAAAAGTCCTGTCTGGCCATCGAGCCCTTTCAGTCGCTGGCAGACGGCACCGAGGGAGCCGACAAGGACACGGCTGTAGTGCGAAGTCGTGGACACGCGCTCGGGCTGGGAATCGGGATATAGCGGTGGCGGGGAGGCTGTGAGTGGGAGCGACACCTGCTGGGATATCGGCGACGGCACGTGCGTATACAGCGGGGCAGCGGTATGTGATGACCGGCTGCGAAGCGAGTCGGCAGACGACGTCCACGGCCGTGCAGGCGGCAACATGCGGTCCCACTCGTCGTGCCCAGGCGCCTGAGACCAGTCCCGTCCCGGCGGCGGCAGGGAGGAGTACGACGAGTCCTTGCTCCACCCGCCGTCCTGGGCCAGCGCCGAAGGTGTATATCCCGTCGAGTAACTCGAACCTGGTCGATCTACTGGAAACTCGCCCTGCGGCGCCTCGGGAGTCCATAGGCGGGAGTCACCCGAGGCGGACCAAGCTCCGCGTGAAGAAGACTTGACCATACCCGGCCGCGAGGATGAAGCTGTGGGTGGCTCCTCGTGCCACTCATGCGGCGGCGGGGGCCCGTAGTCCCCGCCACTGCTCCAAGAGTGATCCGGGTGGCCTGGAGGTGGCGCCCATCCCATGATCGGCGGCCGTCCTGGGGGCACACCGTAGGGTCCACCGTGTAATGGCGGCGGAGTGGCATCGACCCCTCGTCCTGCCTGTCAGCTTTATCTGGCGCACAACGTCTCACCATATGCCTCCCAGTCTCTGCTTCTCCGTCCGTAGCCTCCAGAGCCGGCTGCAGATCGAGCAGGAGTGCGTCCCATGCTCGGCGGTGGCGGTTGTGACGGCGCACGCGATGACTGCGAGTATATGCTCTGTGGGTCTGGCCGAGCTCCCGGGTGCATGACAATGCTGCGCTGCTGCGTCTGGTCGCCGTTCCACAGATCGACCATTAGAATCAGACGATGAAAGTCGACGAGGCTGAGAAAAATGTCAGCTCGTGAAACGGGCAACCGGTGGTGACTCACTGAGGCGCAATGGCGTTTCCGGCCTTGTCAAGCACTCGGAGCTGAATAATTGGCGGCGGCGAAAGTGGTCGGCGGTCCTGCGGGGGAGGCGTCAGCTTGGCGTCATGCACCGGGGAGGCTCCCTCAACTCACCTTGTCACCAAATCCACATGCGCGAGCTCGTTGTGGCTGCTGAACGACCTCGAGGACGTATACGCTGAATAATCAGCACGGTACATGCCTGCGTCACATCACACTCACAGCTCCTGCTTGGTCGTGCCGTCACCGATACCGCCGCTCAGTACGCTCAGGGACTGCCGTTGCCGCCTCCCAGATTCGTCGACATCGCTACCGCCGTCACCGTCGCCTTCGCCCTCTGTCTCTGAACTCGAGTCATTTTCGAGTTCGTCAACGAGCGACGTCGACGATGATCGGGTCCGCTGCTTGTCCGTAGCCCAGTGCGCATGCCCTGCCGCACTCGTGGACGGTCGGGTTGTATCTCGTGAGCTGCCTGTGTGCTCTGTATGTGGACTGGAGTGTCTGCCGGTGCGTCCTTCCTGAGAAGAACTAGAGGTAAACATCTAATGAAGGAGTGCCAGATGGTCGGCGTGTGAGGCCGGGCGACGATGCCCGGGCTCAACGTCGGTTCAGAGCGAAGGGCTTAATGTCGGGGAGCACGGACAGTTGTCGTGGGGGTTACGTGTTGAAGGGAGGAGCTGTTGTTGGGGAACGCATCGATGATAGCAAGGGCCGTAGATGAGGGTATTTGTCCAAAAAAGGCGCCAAATGTTTGAGATGTGGGAAGTCCGGTAGTGGTAAGCGTTCTATTTCAAGTGACAGGTGTGTAGATCAGATGAAAGGGAGCGTGGCGGCTTGGCGCCGCTTCCAAACTGCTGGAGCGTCGGAGTGGGGTATGAACGAGGGGGAGGGAGGAGGGGGACGGGGGGCCTCAGGACATGAAGGAATGAGACAGTGAGACCGAGATGATATCGGAGGCGCCGGGGAGAGCAGAGCACTTGAGCGGCGATGGGAGGGGAGGAGTTGTGCCAGAACTGAGAGAAACGGAAAGAGCCAAAACAAGAGAGAGACACAGAGGAGAGCGAGAAGAGGTGATACAAGAAACCAGACCGAGACTCCCGGTCACCAGTTCGATGGAACTGATGATGAGCGCAGTCACTGGCTGGGCTGGCTTGCTAGGTGAAGCTACTAACAGTGTACCACCCGCCTGGGATGGCTGCGAAGAGCCCCGGCGACGACAAGTAGACCCAACCAGCCTAGCTAGCTTCGTGCACCAGCCAGCCAGCCAGCCAGACACGAGCGCGCGAGAAGGCGGCAAGGGTTCTGGGAAAGATAAAATGGCCGAACGCGGGCGGAATGGCGACATGCCACCGAAGGTTCAGGGCTGTCGATCTCGAGAGCATTGTCTGGTCCCTGCTCGCGATAACGTACGCACCAAAACGCTCCGCAGCTGCTGCTGCCGCTCGCGAGTCTAGCTGGCAAAGCAACACCGGCAGCACAACCAGCAGCATCATCGCAGAAGAAGCGAGCGAGAGCGGCGGGTCGCGGTCTGCTTGCTCCTCGCGTAGAGAGGATGACAGGCAGCAGGTGACCGATGCTGTTTCGCGAGGCACAAGACCGGACTGGAAAGACAAGCATGTTACCCACGGGAGCGAAGCTAGTGGATCGAGACGCGCCATGGCAGAGAGCATGCTGCACTCGAGTCCAGTCCCAAGTCCAGTCCAGTCTTCCGAATTATGATCTCGCGAGGTCCGGCATCGAGACCATCCAGAGAACAGAACTCGACTCGGTCCGGAATATACGTTTGTCGTTTCTGCCGAATGCCAGAACGCAGTTACGACGCAGGACGCAGGCGTACTACTGCTCTCGCAGTAGCCAGCTGCTGGCTGGACAAGGCCAGAGGGTTGATGGACAAAGTGCTGCCGCGCTCATTCGGGCACGACAGGTACCAATGACCATTATTCCAGGAGAACTCGTTTTCCTGGGTTTACTGCCCCGCCCGCCCATCCTGCCAAAGTTGAAACTCTGGTGCAAATGCCAGCCAGCCAAGGACCAGACAGATAAAGGAGGCCATTATGACGGAGAGGGGATTATGAACCGCTGGTTCGGCGTCCCGAACCTTACCGCATGCTCGCCTCCACCCCACCCAGCCCCGGCATCGGCCTTGCATCCATTAAGGCCATAATGAGAGCCAGGAGCCAGGAACTGCCGCAGCCGCTGCACGCAAAGGCGGGAACCAACAGCCTCGCGGAAAAGTGGCAGTAGAGGTGAGGATGGAAAATGAAAGACAATTGGGGCAGAAACATCATCCCCTAGGCACCCCGCCCCGCCTCCTCCGGTACTGCCAGCCAGCCAGCCTAGCTGCGAGTACAAGGTGAGGTAGCTTTTTTGTGGCGTCGACGCCGCTGACCAACCGCCCACAGCCATGGTCCTCTCCCCACAGACTAGTGACGCCAGTGACGCCAAATCTGCACTACAATGCACACGGACTCCAGACACAAGGAAGACAAGAAAACGAGACACAAAGCAAGGGGAAAAGAGGTGTGGGGCGCGATACCGGTTACTCACAGTGGCAGGGGTCCCCTACAAACGTAGATCCGTCGTGTGTGGGAGAGGGTGTGTACGGCTTGCAGGAGGGGGGGAGGGGGTGGTCGTAGGCTGCTGATCCGGTCGAGTGTGAGAGGGCTCTCGGTGTGGCACGTTCGGCTGCCGGGGAATTTCCTGGGCCCGCTTGCGCTTAAGCTATGCGAGGGGTCGGTCTTGGTGGTCACTCTCCAAGCGCTGTGCAGGGGTGATGGGAGACGAGGTTGTGTAAAGAAGTCAAACGCGCAAGTCCCAGTTCTTTGAACCGACGCAGAAAGGTAGAACTCGTTCGGACCGGTAGTGGTGGAGACAGACTCGAGCACCGGCTGGCTGGCAGGCTGGCTGGGGTGGACGACTGGACCAAGGCTGTGTAGAGGGGTTGCCGTTCGACGCGGTTCGTCAAATCTGGCTCGGAAGGCACGGCGGGCGAGCGTACGACTCCCGCTTTGCCTTGTACCTTATGTCGATTGGGATATATACGCGACTGTCTGGATTCCTGCGGCAATCCCGGTATAGAGAGATGGGCAAGAATATTGCAGCTGCGGTGTCGACTGCGATGGGAGGTGTGTGTCTGTAAGCAACGCGAACAGTGCCGTGACAAGGCACAGTCGTCGCGGGTCGTTGTCAGGCTGCCGCTGTATGAGGGCAACTGATCGATAGCTGGTGGCGCGAGCCGCTGGAGGCACCGGGTGCTTGAAGCTTGGAGCTGCAGTGGCCAGGTGCTGGGGAGAGCTGCTGGGGGCAGAGCTGTCCGGGGGCAATGCCGATAGAGGCAGGTGGTGGGTCGAGGGCGTTGGCGACGGGGAGGGATATGTGTGTGGTATTGTGGGCGAAGGTTGCGGCGTGTCGGGAGTCTGGTGTCGTTCAGCGCAGTCTCTACAGAGGAGTCTGTGGCTGTTGTGGAAAGTGCACGAAGTATGTGTAACTGGGATAGATGGAAGTGAAGGACAAGGAAGAGAGGTTGCGGGCAAGCTCGCAGAACAAGCTCTTGTGTGTGAGGACGACTGCGATGGCAAGGCTGAGGGGGAGTCACCGGTGACCGAGCAAGAAATGAAGATGAGATGGGATGGGCCGAGTAAGAGCCAGACCACCGAGTAGACGATTAAATATCGCTGGCAGATCCAAGCAATGTCTATCCCGGGCTCGTGTCCGAGCTGTGATGATCAGCAGTCCGGTGTTGTTGACATTGCGACGAGGCCTCGACCCCGCCGTCCTGCTGTATATTTCCTCGCAGAACGGGACAGGTCGGACAAGCAGCGACGCGACCGACATCCCATCGCACCCATGCCGCTGTGTCTCAAAGATAACAGCAAGCAAGCTCGTAGGTATAGCCGGACGATGAAACTCGTCGCACATGAAGACCCCCCTTGACACGCCGCACGCCCTCTGTGCGCCACCTGCTCGTCTCAACTCGCTCATTCGCTCGGCGCTCTCCACTCCTAGAAGCCCCAGGCCTTATCCAGAAAAGTTGCACGTTTCAGACCACTGGCCCCAGCTGCTCCTACTTGGGCACGGCGGGCGTGTCTGTTGGCACGAGACAAACATGGAGAAATGGCAGCCGAGGCGCAAAGGCGCGTGTACCGCCGAGCGCCGGTAGATCGCCCCCCAGCTGATGCGATCATTAATGTGCAGCACACACAGCAAGGAGTAGTGTGCAGTGCAGATCGACACTGCTGCCCGGTGTTCATGTTGTCGATCCAAATGATGAAAGATAGGACAACGGACACAAGTCACCGAGGCGCAAACAACTCGGCGCCGACGTGGTTAAATTCCTCGCCGCGCGCCCATTTTGCTCGCCACGCACAGCACGCCGCCCAACATATCCCGTATCACACCGACCGGGATCACCGCAGACCTTTAGCACTCACCGAAATCCGCTTTCCAGACCGGTATCGCCGGTGGCAGTGGTCTCCTTCAGCTGCTCGGCTGTCGGCGTTGAGGCGTGTCGGGGGCGCTGTAAACACAAAGATAGACAGCACACGAGGCCAGTGGCGGCGATGACTGGTACCAACGTTTCGTCCGCGAGTAGTCCGAGCAAGTCTGGGCGAGGAAAGCAATACCAAAATGCATTCCTGCACCTCGGCCTGATCAACACAAATTACATGCCATGACATTCAGAGCCTCGTACAACGGCCAGCCAGGTGCCACAAGGCACGCGGCTAAGTCCTGCAAGAGCATATCGCATGTCAGGAGAGCAGGGGTACTCTCTCGCGTCGAGTACGACATTTTCTCGACATGGTCAGTCTGCGGGAACGCGTGTGGCCCGCCCCCTTCGTCTGGCTGCTGGCTGGTGTTCGTCTTGGTTCTCGGAGGCAAGGGGGGGCTGTGTACTGGTCTGCCTGCCTGACTATCTGCCTGCAGATCGTCCCTGTGCCCGCCCCCGCCCCCGCCCAAAGTTGCCCAGCTCTGATCCTTGCAGTGGGGGCGGACGGGCGCTGGCAAGCGGGTCCAGTTGGGAGGATAAAACCGACCGCCATGCCGATATCATGATGAATAGCACGAGTCCCGTACCGATGGGTTTGTCGATCCGCCTCGGAGGGTCAGGTCGCGGCGAGTTTACTCCTGAGACGAGGGCAAGCTTCCTGAGGCTCGGATCAGTCTCGGATAAATGAGGCATCCAGGCTTCGTGAGGTGAGGCTCGAGGCTTGTTACTCGAGGCTCGAGGCTCTGGCAATCACAGGAGCATACGCAAGTTACGTCCATCCATCTTCTGGGCAAGTGGCTGGCTGGCAGCTGGGAGAGGTGACTGGCCGCTGGGACTGGGGCTAGCTCCAGGCCATGCAGAGAGCCCAGCAAACGGTACTTGCTTCCGAATCGCATAGGTACTTCGCAAGCTATTGACGAGTTCCTGACCCCGGGAAGCCTTAGCATGGCAGCCTGCTTCAGCTCAGCAGCAGTGACACCCCCGCCCGCAGGCTGCAAGCTGCAAGCTGCAAGCTGCGAGACAGACCCACCGCAGCGGAAACAAGATCTACCGAGCTATGCAGAAAGTACTACCGGTCCCGATGTACGCGCCGGCATTGCGGCGTGGTCAACGTGATTGACGGGCGATGGCACGCAGCCCAAGAGTTTGATCCCACCCTGGCCGCCATCATCGCTTGCCTGCCAGCCTGCCTGCCTGCGCCCATCCGACCTCGCCAGCCGCCTCGCCTATAATCTGTGCACCGAACACGACGCTGACATACGCCGCCTACAAGCGATCGTCCGGAGATCACACAATACAAGCGAGGCATAGGGATCGACACGAGGCGCACGCCACACCACCGATCCAAATGTCTGGAACAGTGGCAGCATCGAGCTACAGTACATACGATGAATAGAGGGGCGCGCTTGCTCTCGCATAGCTAGCTAGCTAGCTATCCGGCACTGACCCACGCATCAACTCATCCCACCCACACCCACATGGACATCCATCGGACATTCGGAAACGCGCTTGCGCAGCTGGTATTCCCACCCGAAGCGCATGTACTCTGTGCCAAGCAGGAGCCAAGCAGGCATAGTTGCTCATCTACCTGACCCAGCCGCATGCTGCCGCCGCGGAATCCGGGTCTGCCCCGCCCCTTCCAGGCGCCGGGACGCCCAGCCAACAGAGTGGAAGCAGTGCTGTCAGCCAATATGTCAGAAGTGGAAGTGAGCGAACACTCTCGTCTAGCAGTGGATAGCGTCCATCCCAGGCCTCGCCAAAATAATCTCCCCAGGTCTGCATAGCGCCCGGGACCCACGCGTCGACGCCGCGCCGCGCCGCGCCGCGCCGCGCCGCACCGCGCCACGCCACATCCACGATCCGCGATCCATATTCCGGCGTCGTCTGCCACCCACCCACCCACTGTGAGCTACGCGCCGCAGCGCCTCGCTCGACCCAGATGTTCGCTTGTCGCCCAGGTGAGTGGTACGCGCCAGCAGGGGGAGTATCCACTCCGCCGGGGCGGCAGGCTAAGTGCGTACGGGAATGGCGTAGTGCGACGGCTCTCGGCAGGCAGCAGGTAAGCAGGCGGGTGGGCGGTAGGCGGCACGGCACGCAGTATGGTGTGGCACGGTATGTTTGTACGGCAGCAGGCAGGCCGCGCCGGGACCCGGGAGAGAGGGGCTGGGGCTGGGGCTGGGTGTGAGTGGGAGTGGGTGGGAGTGGGAGTCGCTTGCCTACCGAACTGAGTGAGGAGAGGGTGGGAGTGCGTACTGCCCCCCTGACGACGGTACTTCTTCTTGGGAAGTAGTCCGTTCTCGTTAATTGCGCGTAATTGTGGTACTGTAGCGCTGGGAGCTCCGGTGCCTGTCAATGTCACCGGGCGTGGTGGTGGGGGTGGACTAGACCGTCATGGTCTAGATGGGTTTTGCGACCCCAGGAGGTTGAGGAATGAATGAATGGGTCTTGGTCTGGGTGATATCTCTGATGGGGCCTGGCAGTTGCGTGGAAACGGCACAGCCTTGTTGCTGGGTATGGCAGCTAGCTGAGGAAGGTGCCTGTTAGAGGTGCTGCTTGATACGAGTGAGCATGGCTGCTGGCGTGCCGGTTTATGTAAGAGCTCTGCTACAGGAGTGCTGGTTAGCTGAAGTCAAAGTAGACCTACGGTGAGGAGCCGAGCAGCGAGTCTACTACTAGTAGTGACTGGGCCACAAGTCTGGCCAGAATAGGCAACGCCAAGAGAAGTTCCGAGACGTGAGGGATGACGAGCAAGCTGGACTAGCCATGAGTATGGCCAGGCAAGGCACCCAAGTCAAGCTTCTGAGAGAAAGAAGCACTGCACTAGCCCAAGTGACCGTTGTCCACGTGCGAGGCTGGATCATCGAGTTGGTCAGTGGCCAGATCGGGTCAGCGCGTGAGGTGAGCCAGGAACACTGAGCAATGTCAGCAACGGTCGTGGGTAAGTGCCGGTTAACGACGCCGTTTGTCAGGTGGCAGTGCCTTGTACAGCAGGTCGCGCAGTGAGCGTGGGAGGTGGTGGCGATATTCCGCAAGGATGGAATCTGTGCATGAGAGGAAACGTACTGCTACAACATGTGAGAAAAGGTGGAAGCATAGTCGCTCAGATCAAGGACGAGGCTGTGGGACATATCGATCGAAAAGATGACGCTCCGACAGCAAGTCGGGGCGACCACAGCGAAGAGATGGGGCGGGAATTGGTACGAGAAGACCAAAATGACGGCCACTTTCGTGAGTGCCCATCAAAGACTCGTTGCTGGGTGAGCGCCAGCCTGGCCCATGAGAGCTCCTGCCAGCCCCAAGTCATCGTATGAGCCGACTCTGCCTGTCAAAGGTGGCCATCACAATGCAAGACGGCCAGAGGTCGAATGCCTGTCCTAGAACCGGTCATCACTACCATCAGCACCACCCTCCGCTCCCTCCCCACTCAAACTCACACCTGCCTAGAATTCTGCACCCGAATATAAAGCCAGTTAACAGCCTCCCGAACCCCAGTCCTGCCGTCAGCCAACTCGACCCCACCTACACCCCAACCCCAACCCCCACGCCACGACTCACCCCTCAAGCGCCGACGCCCCCATGACATCCAAACTAGCCATCCGCTCATCCCTCGCGCCCTGCTCTGACCTCTCCTCCCCCGGCGTGCCGAGACTTCCCGGGGTGCGCTCGTCCCCATTCCCATTCCCATCTCCACTCCCACTCCCGCTCCCGCCCTCCTCGCCGTCGTGATGTTCGCGAGAGCGCTGCCAGGCGTCGTAGGATTCGCGGATCTCCGCGACGGAGAGGGAGGTGGGTTTGTCCTGCTTGTTGGCTAGGAGGAGGAGCGGGAGGTTCAGGAGTCGCGGGGAGGCGAGGACCTCGTCTGCAGTTAGCTCTGGGTCATTTTCGCTCGCCATAGCGTGGTGTATTCCGTTGCCGTAGAGGGAGCGAGGCCGCTAAAGAGAGGCACACGCCCCGGTCGCCTGCGCCTGCGCGAGCGACTATCGTCGCCCGCTCAGCAGGACTCACCAAACACCTCCCACGTCTCGCTCAGCCTCGCTTGGTCACTCGCATCCAGCACAAACACAACAGCATGGCACTCGTCGTAATACCGCGGCCAAATCGACCGGATATCCCTCTGCCCGCCCAGGTCGAAGAAGTGCAACGTTGTAGAGGGGAGGGAGATCTTCCCGACTACAGTCAGCTAGCTACGAGGTGACGCAACCCACTGTTCTGGCCTACGGTCGGGCCAATCTTATCTGGCGGCATGCCTGGTGTTGGGTTGTAGAGCGTCTTGATCTTCTCGAGCATGGTCTGGGGTCAGGAGGGGGGCAAGGAGAGTCGTACAGTCTTGCCGGCCTGGTGTTAGCGATGACATCGGAGTAGCGTACATTGTCGAGCCCGATGATGACGACGGAGTACTCGTCCTTCCGGGTTAGATACGTGTGCAGCCCCTTGAAGAGGTGGTACATTTTCAGCGGTAGTGTCGAGACCAGACCCAAGCAGATAGCGGACGGAGAGGTCAACAATCGGTCAACATCCGCGGGGCAGAGCTACCCCGCACGGGAGCAGATTACAAGTACGAGCGACGGACGGTCATTACTGCCATCGCTACTGCGACGATCTTATATTCATTGCTATTGCTATTGCTACTGCTAACGCTGGGAGCGCTCTGCTCCCTACACGAGACTACATGTTGTTGTACTAATCAGAAGCCGTAACGTTCGCCGGCGGTGCGCGCCATGATGTCCTTCACCGGGCCCAGGAGGCGCGTGAACGCCTGCTCGCCGAGCGCGGCCACGCGCACCTTCTCCCCGGCACGCACGGTCGCAGCTCGGGCCTCGCCCTTGAGGAGTGCGAGTTCTGATGTCAGCAGTGTTCTGCTTGTCTCTGCTTGAGTCGCTCACCTCCAAAGTAGTCGCCACGGCCCATCTGCTTGACGACGGTCTCCTTCCCGTTGACGGGCTTGATGGCCACGGCGGTGCCCCGCTCGATGAGGAAGAAGTCTTCGCCCATCTCGCCACGGACGATGATGTCCTCCCCTGCCTCAAAGGTGCGCGACTCGAGCACGTCCGCGATCTTGGCGCGCTCGGCGGGCTGCAGTGATGACAGGATGGGGACGGTGGAGAGGAACGACTCGTATAGCCTGCGCTTGCGGGATGTGTGCTGGGGTGTCAGAGCGGCAAGGTGAGATGCACTTACGTCGAGGAGAATGGTGCGGAAGGACACACGGTCCAGTGCCCACAGCGTACAGGGGGTGAGGGAGATGATGGTTGCCGCGCGGGGTGCGCTGATGTTAGCTCAGTCCGGGTGAGCCTACTCACTTGTGCATCAGTGCCAGCTCGCCGAACGACGCGCCCTCCTTGTACGCGGCCACCTTCTTGCCGAGACCGGGCTTGTCGCCCTCTCCGGGCTCCATGCCGTCCTTCTTGACATACACCTCGAGGTTGCCCTTCTCCACAATGTAAAAGTAGTCACCCGCATCGCCCTGCTTGATGATCATATCGTCAGCAGGGATGGTGACCTCCTTCATCGCGTTGAGCACATCCGCCTCCTGCTCCTCGTCGAGGTTCTTGAACAGGAAGTTGTCCTTGATGGCATCGCGGATCCGCTTCAGCTGCTCTGGGGACTTCTGGAACACCGGCATCGCGGCGGGGCCCTCGTCCTCCTCCTCGGGGAAGGAGGAGAGATCAGAGCCGAACGGCTGCCTCGCATGTGCGGGCATGAGCGACTCGGCAGACACCGACGTGCGGCGGCCAAGAGCGTACTGCGGGATGGTGGGCTCGTCGTCCGTTTGCGTCGAATCGAGACCCTTACCGACAGGCGCGGATGGCGTCTGTGCGCTGGGGCCAAAGGGAGAGGCACCGAAGTCCACGCCGACGGGAGGAGCGTTCTCGCTGAACGGGGACGAGTCGTCTGCAGCTGCACCTGGAGCGCTGGACCCCCCGAACGGTGAGGAGAACAGTGGTGCTGAAACTGCTGCAGCAGCGGCTCCTGCAGCAGCGCCGCCTGCTACTGCCGCTCCACGAGGAGCAGAGAACGGCCCATCTGTTGGCCCCATCTCAGATGTGGGCGAGGTGCCTGTGTGGTGGTCCTGGCTGCTGCTGTTTTGCTGTCCGAACGGGCCCACGTTGCCCGGTGTCCTGCTGCGCGATCCGGGGCTCATTTTGGAGCCTGAGCGCTGTTGTCAGGTACACACTTCTGCAGCAGGACTTACATCTTGTCTGAGCTTGTCCTGGAACCAGTCGGCACAGAACTGGACGACGTCTTCTGGTTGCTGGCGAGCGACGTCGCGATTCAGGTCGTTCAAGAGGGACTGGTATGCGGCGTTGCCAGCCATGATCGTGGGAGGTGAGGGTAGGGGAGGGGAGTTGGGATGGTGTTGCTATGCCGCTGAGCGTGTGGAGGGACGCTCTGGCTACTGCTAGAGTTGCGGGGAGGAGTGTGAGGTCCTAGGGGCTAGACTGTGGAGTTGTCTGCACCTTACGAGCACAGAGCAGAGGTGGTAGCGAGGTTGCGATTGAATCGAGAGAGGGGGTGTTGGATGAATGGCCGATGATCTGCGAGATGACGATAGGAGGAGGAGGGTGAGAGGAGGACGCGTGACTGAGTGGGACTGTGTTGCGTCTGCTGTCGAGTGCAATACGATATCGCCAGCGAGCAGCCGATGAGAACGAGCTCTAGAAGAAGAGAGATAGAGAGAGAGAGGAGATGAGTTTCGTTGACAGAAGAGGCAGTGTATCCAACAACGACTGACGGAGGGATGAGTGGTGGTGGTGGGCTCTGGTGTGAATGGGCGGCCCATGACCATGTTCCCCAGGCTGGCCAGGTACGAATGCAGGCGGAATGGGTCTCCTGTGGCGTCACTGCTTCTGAACCGGCCCTACCTCCGGATTTGCTTCCGTCAGTCAAGTCAGTCAGTCAGTCAGTCCGGCGATCCGGGGGAAAGGGGGGCCAAATTGGTCCCGCTCCGGTACAGCATTCCGCTGGCTGGTGGGATTGTCACAAATAGGATTGGAATCTGATCATCACAGCAGTTCCAATAGGTCGACATTTGTATTGAGATTGTATTGGACAGGTGCCCATGTGCTCGCGTCTCGCTGGGTCGCGTCGCGGCTGGCAACGACGTCAACAGGCAGGTATCATAAGGCATGTCAGGCAGTCAACAACCCATGCAACAAAGCTATGCAGGTGATCAGTCCATAGTCATTCAACAGCTGTTGCTTCTTCACATCCGACCTGCTCTCACTGCCATCTACGTCCTACAGCCATCGACACGACATTCGTCGTACTGCATCCCTGCAGTCGGCCCTTGGAAGCATCACCCGCGTCCGCTGCATTACGGCAAGCCGCCTCGATCCGAACAGCACACCCCCTCGAGGCTACCAATACCAAGGCAGCACAAACGTACATCGTGATCTCGTGTGCCTAGTCGCTGCTGCATGTGCCTTCACTCTCGAAGCACTGCGATTCCAGGTCGAGTCTGAGGCTTTGCACCCACTCCAGCAGTTAACCAACTACCACGCGACTTTACGCGACTTGCCTCCCTGCAATCCTGGACCAAGACCGCTCTTTCCTGACTAGCGATATATCCTCATCATCACCCCTTCAGCATCATCTTTATCGATACCAGATACCAGATAGCGAGGACGATCTGCGCAGCTCGCCAACACTCTGCTGCCAGCACCCCTCGCTCCCGTCGCAAGAGCAGATACATGGCTGCTCGTACGCACGACACACCGGGCATCAGGCTGCAACTTCTCACAGCGGCAAGCCGTTAGTCACGCCGCTAGGCATCGCGACACACGAGCAGCCGGCCTCGACCCCAGCCAGCGCCAGCGCTCTGCCCCCGCATCCCAGCCATGTCCACTCTCGAGCTCGCATCGACGGCAACGCTCACGGACCATGTTGCCAGATTAGGCATCAACGACTATGACGAGAAGCAAGATCTCCACCCCACACACGCACAAGTCAACAATGGGGTATCGCCTTCGCCCCAGGCATCGATTGTCCATCAGTCTGAGCACTCGCGGGTACCCTCTTCATCATCAACCTCGTCGGCATTGTACTCTGACTCCTCATCAGTACCTGGCAGACCACAGCGCTCGTCGCTGCGGAGTAGCCGTCGCGGCGGTGACATGACGTGCGTAGTTCGCCTGCTAGTTCAAGCTAGCTCAAGGGCATTGCTGACAGCTGCAGAGCGTTATTGGGGGACGTCAACAACCTGCATATGCAGGTATCCGCCCTGCTGGACAAGATATACCAGATTGAGGAGCTACGGCACTCCCCCTCGACAGGTGCGACGCATGCATCTCGCCTCGACGAGCTCCTGTCTGATCTCAACGACGCAGTTGAGGCTCTGGCTCCTCAAATGCAGGAGTATGGCTCGTCCGCGCCGTCGTACCCCAATGACATTTTGACGTCCTTGAGGGCAGACTGGGGCAAGGTCGTGTCGCAGCATGCGGTGCTCAAGCAGGAGCTGCTGGAGGACCCGTGGCTGATCCGTTTCCGAGTGTGAGTGGAAGACTCGCAGAACATTCGTGGCTCGGCTGACACGCAGCACCGCAGATCAGGCCGAGGGCATGATGGACCCGCTCCAGACCAGCCTGCAGGATGTGACAGTGAGTACGAGCGCTGCTCACAACTGATCTCGCAGACATATGTCGGCCGGATCTTCTCCTCGTACGCGCCGGTGCCCATGAACGCGCCAGAAGGCAGGCTGAGCATCGCGCGGCTGCACGATGTAGTGGACGCACACATGCGCCTTCGGGCGACGTACGTGTCCAGTGTGAACAAGATCCTCAAGATCATGGACAAGAGCGTCAATGACCGGGCAGTGAAGAACGGCGAGGCCTTGCGGCGAGTCAACGACCTCGCGAGTCGCTGGCAGGCATTGCAGAAGCAGCTGCGCCAGCTCGACGACAAGGTGTCGCTCGTGCTCGCCCAGAACGACCAGGACCACGGGCACTCGCAAGCCCATGAGAGCATGGAGATGCTCGACGACGCTGGGGAGGAGTACCCCGCCGCTCCGTCGTACGCACCCTATACTCCGCCACAGCAGCACCAAAGTGACGTGCCCAACGCGCTTGCTCTGCATCGTGTGTTCAGTGCTGGCTCATCGCATTCGTCCTCACTCCACGCACCGCGCACACCACGCACGAACACCACCTCCAACGGAGCGAGGGGTCATGGCAGCTCGCCAGGCATGAACCTCGCTCCGCCTCCACCCATGCCGCGCATGGGGTCGACCACACCCAATGCCGGCCGCACGATCCGCAAGTCGCCCTCTCGTCCGTCTCTGGCATCGTCCGTCGACAGGCCGCGCTGGAACGTCTCGACTAAACCTGACAACGTCCCGCCTGTACCCCGCATTCCGAGTGGGAGCGGCAGCATGAGCGGCTACAGCACCCCTCACAAGGCCCGCGCACAGAGCCCCGTCTTCTCCAGCCCACCAGGCGGGTCGTCCGTCAGCCGCATCCCCCGCGGCACACCCCGCAAGAGCACAGCTTCAACCCCAGGACGGCCGTTCACCCCCTCTGGCTCTCGAGCATGGCCCGCAATCCCATCCCAAGGCCGCCCGTCCTTTGGCGCCTCGCTGGGCCGCGGAGGGCCGCCGTCAGCATACCGCGCCATCTCGCCTGGTAACACGCCGATCCGCCGCCCGGGGTCGAGCATGTCTGTCGGCTCTATAGGCTCGACGCAGATCGCGGCATTGGGATTGCGGATGTTCAAGCCAAGCAAGTATGATCAACTCGATTTGGAGGTGCAAAAAGTCATCGACGCGGTGCAGCCTAATGTGTTTATTGCGCGGCTGGACCAGGCCATCCAGCGGGGGCAGAGGCGGGCAGAGGGCGAGGCGTGGACGGGGGAGTATGTGTTTGGTGTTGGGGAGCGGAGTACGAGTGTGAAGTTGTTGGAGTTGGCGGGGAGGGGTGGGTCTGCGGAGAAGCGGAGGAAGGTCATGGTGAAAGTTGGGGGGGCGTGGATGGACTTGAGGGTGCATCTTGAGAGGAAGAGGGAGGAGGCGGCGAGCATGGATGCGGATGACTTTTAGGAGTAGCTTATCAAGTACATGTATGCATTATTGTCACACCGGTGGTCGCATATACTCTGTCGTATGGCTGTCAATCGCTGCGACATAGACCATCTATCATTATTGTAACATTGGTGGTCGTTGCAGCAGATATTGCCGTCGAGCAGGTGCATGTACCTTTTATTATAGCTCCAACTCCTCATGGGGGCAATCTTTCCCATCGCCATCGTCCGCAACCCGCTCCTCCACTATCGGCACCTCCTCCCCGAGATACTTCAACAACCCACTCCAAATATCAACCACCTCCCCCTCCCACCCCTCCCTCTCCTCCTCGGGCACGACCTCGCCCTCATCCCCATCCGGGCCCATCACCTCCCCCCCAAACTCGCCATACGGCCGAGCCCATGCCACCAACCTCGGCCGCGCATTCTCAGCAATAGAGCGTAACCTCACCCTCGCCGTCTGGTCCACCCCCACCCCCCCATCAACAGGCACCCCATGACCATCAACCCACCCCTGCCCTTTCAGGACAGCCAACCAACCGGTCTCAAACTTCCCCAGGAGGTCGAGCAGTCTCCGCATCACGCCCGAGGCTTCCTCCTCTACCTCGGTCCAGTCTTCCCCCTGCGCCTCGGTTGGCAGACTCATCAAGGGGAGGTGGGTGACGTAGCGGATCGTGTTGGCAGTCAGGCCGAGGAGGTACTCTACGCGGGTGGAGGCCCACGGCTCGACGGCGGGGAGGTGGAGGATCGCATCGAGGACGGGGGGCAGGCGGGTGAGTAGGCGCGAGAGGGGGCCTAGGCGGCTGGTATGTGTGAGTTGGGAAGAGGGGGGGGGCGGGGACGTACTGCTTGCGCTCGTCGCGTTCGAGAGAGCCCAGCTGCTCGTCTAGGTATGTTCGGAGGCGGAGCTCGTCCTTTGGCGCGAGGGCGAGGAGGGAGGATGGCGGGACGCGGGGGAGGTGTGCTGCGGCGGATGACATGGGTAGTGGGGAGAGTCAGTTCTGCGAGGAGACGAAGGCGGACACGGAGACGTGCTAGTTGTGAGATGTGGATGTGGGATGGGGTGAGATGAGATCGCTGACATCAGGGGAGGAGGGCAGTGGACAAGGGAGGTGGAGGCGGGGGGTAGGTGGGGGGCGGGATAAGCGGTGGAGGTGGGTTAGGTGTGTTCGACCGTCATGTTGAACTTCTGGTGCAGCGTTGGATACGAGTTGACAACTTGCCACTGCCCTTGTGGACACTACCTCGACGTACTAGAGTGAGGAAACTGGACTGCAGGGCAGACGAAAGCCGCCTGGACAACTCGCCACGATGAAGTTCATGATCGACGACCTCCCGGTCCTGTTCCCGTATGACAGGTGGGTAGCACAGTGGAGCTAGCTGACAGCAGGCTGTATCCTGGTGTGTACGAGGGACAGCAACGACAAAGGATATGAACTAACAGACAGAGCAGTACTCGTACATGTGCGATCTGAAGAAGACGCTCGATGCTGGCGTGGGTGTGCACGCTGGGTTAGCTGACGGCAGGGCCACTGTGTGCTCGAAATGCCCTCGGGGACAGGGAAGACTGTCTCTCTCCTCTCGCTGATTGTCGCGTACATGCAGGTGGGTGGCGGCTTTGCAGCGCTGACAAAAGTTCTACCCAGAGAAGAGGAAGCTCATCTACTGCTCGCGTACTGTGCCGGAGATCGAGAAGGCGCTGGCGGAGCTGAAGCGGCTCATGGAGTACAGGGAGGAGATGGGGGCTATGGATGGCGAGTTCCGCGGCCTGGGCTTGACGTCGAGGAAGAATCTGTGCTTGAATCCGGATGTGCGTGGTGGAAGAGGCGGAGCTGACGCCAGGTCAACAGGGAGAAGAAGGGGAAGATTGTGGACTCGCGGTGTCGCGACCTCACGTCGACGTTTGCGTGTGAGAAGGGGCGGGCAGAGCCGGGCAGCGTGCCGCTGTGTAGCTGGCATGAGGTAGGTCGGGCTGCGGGGGGAAATGCTGACGAATAGGAACTGAACAACTACGAGCCGGGGAACCTACTCCCGCCGGGGGTCCACACGCTCGATGATGTGAAGAAGTATGGGCAGGAGAAGGGTGTCTGCCCTTACTTTGCTATACGCCGGATGGTGGGTCATGAGAGGGAGGCTGGCTGACCGCAGATGCCGTTTGTTGACATTGTCATCTACTCGTTCCACTACCTTCTCGATCCGAAGGTGGCGGACCAGGTGTCAGCGGAGATGAGCAAGGAGAGCATCGTTGTTTTCGACGAGGCGCACAACATCGGTCAGTCGAGTGTGGTGCCCCAGCTGACAGCAGATAATGTCTGTATCGAGTCGCTGTCGATCGACCTGACTCGGCCTATGCTCGAGTCCGCAGCGCGGAGTGTCAACAAGATTAGCGACAGGATCGAGGAGTGAGTGCAGTCTAGAGCTTGGCTGACCTCAGGATGAAGAAGACCGACGCGGACAAGCTGCAGGACGAGTACCAGAAGCTCGTTGATGGTTTGCAGCAGGCAAACGAGAGGAGAGCAGAGGACGACATGCTGGCGAACCCGGTGCTCTCAGAAGACCTCCTCGAGGGAGCAATCCCTGGCCAGATCAGGAAGGCTACGCACTTCATCGCCTTCATGAAGCGCTTCATCGAGTACCTCAAGACTCGTATGCGCGTGCTGCACGTCGTCGCAGAAACACCGCCGTCATTCCTTGCACATCTGAAGGAGATCACGTACATCGAGAAGCGGCCGTTGCAGTTCTGCGCAGAGCGGCTCACAGCATTGGTCCGGACTTTGGAGCTGACCAACCTGGAGGAGCACTCGGCTCTGCAAAAGATCGCTGCGTTTGGGACGCTCGTGGCGACGTACGAGAAGGGTGAGAAGTGCTCGGAACACGCTGACACACAGGTTTCCTTCTCATTCTCGAGCCATACGAGACCGAGCACGCCACAGTCCCCAACCCCATCTTCCACTTCACCTGCCTCGACCCGTCGCTTGCCATTGCCCCCGTGTTCGAGCGCTTCAGCAGCGTCATCATTACATCTGGTACCATCTCCCCGTTGGACATGTACCCGAAGATCCTGCAGTTCCAGCCGGTCATCCAGGAGTCATATCCCATGACGCTTACTCGCAATGCCTTCCTGCCGATGGTCATCACCCGAGGCTCTGACCAGGTCCCAATCTCCTCGCGCTTCGAGGTGCGCAATGATCCGGCTGTCGTCCGCAACTTTGGCAGTATCTTGACTGAGCTGGCACGCACCGTCCCAGACGGCGTGGTTGCCTTCTTCCCGTCCTACCTGTACATGGAGTCGATCGTGTCGGCATGGTACGACATGGGTATCCTGAGCGAGGTGTGGAAGCACAAGCTTCTCTTTGTCGAGACGCCCGACGCCATGGAGACTAGCATTGCGCTGAAGAACTACCGCGAGGCGTGCAACAACGGCCGCGGGGCTGTCCTCCTCTCCGTCGCACGAGGCAAGGTCTCCGAAGGCATTGATTTTGACCAGTAAGTCAATTTGCGCAGCTCCGCTGACAGCAGTAACTACGGCCGCGCAGTCATCATGTTCGGCATCCCGTACCAGTACACTGAAAGCCGAATCCTCAAAGCCCGCCTCGAGTTCCTCCGCGACAACCACAGAATCAGGGAGAACGACTACCTCACTTTCGACGCCATGCGGCACGCCGCGCAGTGCGTCGGACGAGTTCTGCGCGGTAAGACGGACTGGGGTCTCATGGTGTTTGCGGACAAGCGCTTCGCACGGCAGGACAAGCGGTCCAAGCTGCCCCGCTGGATCAACCAGTACATCACGGATGCGCACTCCAACCTCTCCACTGACATGGCTGTCGTCCTTGCCAAAAAGTTTATCCGGCAGATCTCGCAGCCGTGGGACCACACGCAGACTGGTATCTCGCTTTGGACGCTCGACGATATCGAAGAGCGCCAAAGGCAGGACAAGGAGGAGCTGGAGCGTGCGGGCGCCGAGGTGGCGGATGCGTTCGGCCCCGCTGCCAACGGCGACTCTGCGCGCATCGACGACGCCGACATCGAGATGGATCAGCACCACTTTGACATTGACGACACCGTCCTGGCGTCAGTGGACCTGCCGGATAACCTGTAGGGTAGCAAAGGTGAAGACCAGGCGACACTGTTGTATCACTAGTACATCGTATACCATGCATTACAGCTAGAAGGACGCGACCTGCTTGGGGTCGTCGCGGCCAGCGAGGAACTTGTCCATAAACGTCACGGGTTTTGGCGGGTCGCTGTACTGCTTGAACCAATGCATGAGGTGGGGCTGGGGTCAGTTAACACCTCCCTTTCGTCCGGGTCTCTCACCTCCTGCTTCCACAGGTTCATAGTCTCCTGGTACTCGATGTGGTTCTTGTGCAGGAGCACGTTGATGACAGCCAAGTCCTTGATGTTGCGGTTGCGCTCAAAGTCCTGGCGGATCTTGAGGCGGATCGCAGATGGGGAGACGTTGAGGGCGTAGAGGGCGCAGATCTCCGGCGCGGAGCGGTACCAGCTGCGGTAGGCGTCGATGGCGCGCAGACGCGCCTCGGCGAGCGTGGTCGCGAGCTGGACGGGCTTGGCGAGGCGTGCCGGGATGGTGGTCATGGCGAGTGGTGGTCTACAGAGTCAGAGTCGACCTCGATCCGGTGTGCTCAATGACCTCGCCGTGATAGGTGGTGGGTAGATGGCGGATGCATCGGAGGCGGCCAGGTGGGAGTCACGTGGCGGAGAAATGAAGTTCCGAGGCGTGGCAGAGTCGGGCATTTGCCACCTAACGAGCGTCTTGACATCAGACATCATCCTCGTTCAGCAGGTCGTCAGGTGCAAGTATCGCAAGATGTCCCGCCGAGCTGCAGAGGGGCAGCCAGCCGGCCAGCCGCCGGCGAAGAAGCCGTTCGACATCAATGCGATCCGCGCGCAGATTGCAGCGAAGAAGGCCGAGGTCGAGGCTAGGCTGGCGTCCAATTCTGGTTCGGCTTCGCCCGCCGCGCGCGACTCGCCTGCCCCGTCGTCTTCGAACCCCGGGATGGACCCCGACATTGCGGCGCGCATCGCAGCGGCCAAGTCACGCATCGATGCGCTGAAGAACAAGTCCAAACCGGTGGGCCCGGCTGCGCCTGCCGCGCCGACGAGCACGGGGATTGCGCTGCACCCCTTGCTGATGGCGGACAGCGTCGAGGCGTCCAAGGAGAAGAACGAGAAGAAGGCCATGCAGAACCGGTACAAGACTATGGCGCCCAAGTTTAGTACTGTGCGGGCGAATGTCGCGGCCGTGGAGGAGGCACAGAAGGCTGCGGCCAAGGCTGCGTCGGCGCCTACGGTTGTTACCAACCCGTACACGTCTGTGCCGGAGGACGAGGTGCCTGCGGAGGGCGTGGGGCGCGCACCGCAACGGAGGAGTAGGAAGATTGCCTTTGCCGCGCCGGGCAAGTACGTCAAGCAGGGAGACCAGTTGCGAAACGAGCTCAAGCTCGAGGAGCTGAAGCAGCGCATCGCGGCGCAGTCGAGAAAGGCTGGGCTGGACTCGGAGTTTGACGTGCTCGAGCGCTCGCTCAAGCGCCAGGTGCCGCCCGAGGTCGAGTGGTGGGACAAGGCTATCCTGCCCGAGGGAGAGACGTACGACGATCTAAGCAAGGCAGAGGCGTTCATCATGTCCTCAGACTCGCTGGTCACGCATCTCATCCAACATCCTATTCCTATCGCCGCGCCGTCCGACCGGCTACAAGGGGAACGCGGGTTCATGCTCACGAAGAAGGAGCAGCGGAAACTGCGCAGGCAACGGCGCCTGGCGGAGATGGAGGACAAGCGCGACAGGCAGAAGATGGGACTCATCCCGCCTGATCCGCCAAAGGGTGAGTTTGCATGTGACGATCAAGGCTGACGCCAGTGCGACTGGCAAACCTCATGAAGGTGCTCACTTCGGATGCGGTGCAGGACCCGACCAAGGTCGAGGCCAAGGTCCGGAGGGAGGTCGAGATGCGCGCGTACCGGCACGAAAAGGACAACGAGGACCGCAAGTTGACAAAGGAGCAGCGGCACCAGAAGGCGTATGAGAAGCTGCAGAAGGCGGAGGCGACGAACGGGTTGATCGTGCGTGCGTACATTATCAAGTACCTCACGAACGGG
Organism: Cutaneotrichosporon curvatum; assembly: GCA_001600275.1. Classification (NCBI taxonomy): domain Eukaryota; kingdom Fungi; phylum Basidiomycota; class Tremellomycetes; order Trichosporonales; family Trichosporonaceae; genus Cutaneotrichosporon; species Cutaneotrichosporon curvatum. Next base: position 283,473 of record BCJH01000014.1, on the reverse strand, counting down.
CGGCACAAGTTCAAAGTCCGCGAGACGGCCAAGCACGACGCGCTGTCGGGGATGTGTATCTTCCACCCGGACTTTGCGCTTGTGATCGTGGAAGGCGTGGCACGGAAGATCAAGCATTACCATCAGTTGATGGTGCATCGTATCGATTGGACGGAGGAGTCGCGCCCCCAGCAGGAGGATGAGAAGAGCGGTGACGAGAGCGGGGACGAGAAGGAGAAGGGCAAGGCGGGGGATGGGCCGGATATGAGCGAGAACATGTGCCAGCTGTTGTGGGAGGGTGCCATTCCCGAGAGGCAGTTCCGCATCTTCCGTGCGGGGCATGCTGAGACGGACTCGGAGGGGAAGAAGTGGCTGGGCGGGTATGAGGGTGTGTGGGATCTGGCAAAGCGGTGGAGGTTTGAGAAGGAGGACGCGGATTAGTAGGGAGGGGCATGTACATTGCATCGGTACTCTGACGCTGACAGCCGTCTCTGACGACACGACGGTGCTGATAGCTCACAACTTGCTGACTCGCATCGAGGTGAAACTGGAGGTGCCACACGGCACGTCGGGATCAGGACGCGCCACGATACTACCACGCACGGACATGCCTTCGCCCCGAGCTAGGCGTGTAGTTCCATACAGACAGCCACAGCCACATCCTCGTACGCGCTCGAGACACCGGCTACATCCCGGCGCTCACTCGGTCAGCACTCACTCGTTCACGTATTCCACCTCCCCGCGCGACCCGCTCTCCACCTCTACGATCGACACGGCACATCACGACAACATATCACGACAAACACGACGACGCGTATCACGACAACACGACACATCACGACAAACACGACAAACTTCTCCCACCCAACGCGACACCAGCTCACCCTCCATCTTCTACTAACCCCATCTCCTCCTGTCCCATGTCCATCCTCCCACACTGGGCCACCTCCCCCGTCCGGCCGCTGACCCTCCCCGCCCTGTACCCGACAATCACCCAAACCTTCCACACCACCCCCCTCTCCACCGCGTACAGGGACCGCGTCCTCCTCCGCACGAGAATATACGAGGCCCTCCTCTCCCCCCGTCTCTCTCCCACTTTCCTCGACTGGGGCATATCCCGCCCGCATAGGATGCACGCGCTCCTTGGGGATGCGATGATCCGGCACGTGCTGGTCAGGGAGGGGGGGAAGCTGGGTCTGAGTGTGGGGCAGGCTAGTGTGCGTACTAAGTTGGGAGGGGGGGGAACCTGGGGGGGGAGGGGGGGTGGAAATGGGAGAGGAAGATGGACTGCTGACGATAGAAATTGGTCGGCCAGGTTGGGAGTAATGCTGCACTGGGGGAGATGTGTTCCCTGTGTGGGCTGTTGAGCGTTGCTGTGAGGGAGGGGAGTGAGGCTGCGGGGGAGGAGATACGCTTCGACAGGGTGGGGCAGAAGGTTGCTGCAGATATTCTGGAGGCGGTGATGGGCGTTGCGGAGGAGGCTATTGGTGGGTATGGGGGAGCGGGGCTGTACAGAGTCTGGGGGTTGAGGGGCGTTGAGGAGGAAGATGGGAGTAAGGGACGAGCTGGAGGACAAGGATAAGAGATGGAGATGGGATGAGGAGGTCTTAACGGAGAGCTGAGAGCGGAGAACTGGAGAGCGGAGAGCTGGAGAGGCGAGGTGCTGACCACAGGCCTGGAGGACACGGCGGCGTGGTTCCTCGAGATAGCCAGCCCGTGGATCGACGTCTTCATGGGCCGTCGCGCGGGATGTGCTGCTGCCACGAGGGGGGCGAGGCTGACGCTCGCGCAGAGGATGGGGCCGTCATCTATATCGGAGTGTCTCGTGAGTGATGGAGGGGAGGAGAGGGGGGAGGGACTGATAGCAGGCTGTGCCGATGAGGCCACAGGCTGTGCCGATGAGGCATGGGGCTGGGGCTGGGGCGAAGAGCAAGGCGCGGGCTCGGGCTCGGGCGGGAGTGGGCCAGGCGTGGAAGGTGGAGCAGGCGGCGAAGAGGTCGCGGTTGAGGTTGGATCAGAGGATTGGGGGGAGGTTGAGGTGAGGGGTGGGCTAGAGGGCGGGGATGAGCGAGAGTGGAGTCAGAAGTGAGACTGGCAGAGTTGCCTGTGGTGAGAGATGATAAGCGATAAGCACGAGCCGGCAACGCGAGGGAAGGTCGGGGCAGTCAGCATGACTGTCTTAGTAGGGGCGGAGGGTGGTCAGCTGTCCGGCTGGCTGCCATGATGGCCACAGAGTTATAGAGAACATACTGTCCAGCTGTAGAGCACAGACTAGTCGTCACTCCATGTCGCTGGAGCATGTTACATGTCATGTAGTCAACTCGTTCAACGTAGAAGCTGATGAGAGATGAGTGGGTCGTTAACGTGGCGCTCTTGACAAAGATGTCAGTAGATAAATTTTTAGGACAAGCACACACGGAGTAGCAGGCACGTACGGATGTGAGCGACGTTGTGGCAACGAGAGAGTGTGCGATACGCGGCCCGGCCAACAATCGATGCGCGTTTGATCTTTGAGTATCCGACGTCGCGTCCGACATACCAATGACGCGCGCAGATCGCGACAACAACATAACATAACATCGCCTCCTGTAATGTAAATAGACCACGTCCGCTGGGTCCCTCAAACACGACCCCCACGACTCCCACACGAGGATTACGTTGCCCTACGTAGCTGGTTAGATTGTTTTGTTTCATTGTCTGGCCATGTGGAGCGCAGAGTGGTTGTTGGTGTCGAGTTTCGCATGTGTCGCGCATGTCGCGTTGCAGCAGGATATTGCGAGATCGCTATGCAGGCTTGTTCGGCTGGGCAGAGGGCGGGGCCGAGGGCGGAGAGCCGCTAGAGCATAGGAAGGGCACAGCGATCGCCTGCATCTCCATCCGGGACAAGGGCCATAGGATTACAGACTAGCTAGCATCCCATTGCGCGCTTCTGTCGGAGTCGCTCGGCTGGCATGTTCCCCGGCTTCTCGCTCCAGGAATAACATGCCATTCGGTACATTGTTCCTGCTCTGCATGCTGCTTCCCGTGTGCAGAGGGGATACTTCTCTCACAGCATTGGGTCATACTGTAGCGACTGTTGCTCTGTTTGGCTCTGCGCGTCCTCTGCAGTTACGCTGTAAACAGCAACGCCAGAGCTTATCAGACTTCTGGGTCAGTGGACGTCGCAGGCCACGGACATGTGCACGAATGTTCTGACTCGGTGCTGCACGCTAGAGCTGTACGCGGTCTCTTCTGTTCTGTGCAGCGTGTATCTGCCTGCAGCTTGGCTGCTTGGCATGAGAGCAGAAGGGGCACTGCACTCCCCTGCCCAGGATGCTCGGCAGAGGCAAGTCCTGCGCGCAATCTACAGAACCCCCAGGCGATCGGCAGAGTGCTCTTCTCCCGAGACGTCGACGTGCTAACTGCTACCTACTGACAGAACACATCGAGGTACAGTTTGGCAGAATATTCGCATGCGCGAGAAAGGCAAGGAAGGAGGACCACGACGCAAGGAAGGAAGGTCGGACGCAAGGAAGGAAGGAACGAGAACGGAACGCAGACTGGAACCCGGTGTGAGTGTGTGCGACGCACGCGCTGATCGGCTGCGACACCGGACGGGGCCGGTAATCCAGGAGGGGGCTCAGGACACCCCGGGTGGCGGGAGGCCTTTGGGGGCCTGAGCTATGCCGCAACGCGTCGCGCCCTTTCCCTTGAGTTCCCTGAGAGCCTCTGCCATCCTGCCCCTCTGCCAATCTGACCCAAACCCCCGGTGTCGCATCGTGATACATGACGTCTGCCTCTGCTACCTCTCTTCCCCTGTATTCACGCGTCGAGCAATGGACCCTTTCCCGTGAGCATGTTCTCGAAGCTAACCCCTTGTTCTTGTCCCCGTCCCGGCTTCCGTTGTGTATGGCGGCCAGGGAAGAGGAAGGAGGAAGGGAGAGAAGGGAGAAGAGAGAAAGGAGAGAAGGAGAGAGGGGAGTGACGAGCTGGTAGAGACAGAGTGCCTGAGCCGTTGAGCCGTCCGTCCTGCTCACAACATCGGACCTCCTTCCCTGCCTTGGGCCCCTTCTTTGCCAGGACGAAAGGACCCCCTCTCCCTTCCCTTCCCCTTGTGCACTAAACATCGACTTCTAGCGATAGGATCTCCCTCTGGCCTGGAGCCTGACAGACCACTTTGAGAGCCCAAACCCATACCCCGTCCACCACCACCACTCATCCACCAACCACCACCACCACATCCCCTTTTCCACGAACAACTACTCTCTCTCTTTGACATCTATCACTCCTCTTCTCCATCTTTCTATCTCTTCTCGACACCTCCCCCTCGACCTTCTCTTCTCGCCTCGACACTCGTTCCCAACAACAACAAGCCAACCCCCCCACACTCTTTCCCTCGTAAACTCCCAAACTCAACTCAACACGATGCTCTACCTCCACGCCTTCACCATCCTCGCAACCCTCACCGGAGCGCTGGCGCTCACCGCCCGTGACGAGGCTCTCGACCACCCCACCCAGTGCAAGCTCTTTGCCCTCGACGTCCCCGGCGCCGGCACCCCTGTCCACTTCACCGTCTACCCCACCGGCCAGGAGTCCCCCGCCCCTCTGTAAGTCGGGAGTCGAGTTGAGGCATTTGCCCCACACGTGAAGTTTGAACCGATGCTGACTACAGCGCCGAGTTCTGGTCGCCCGAGGGTTCGACCCGTGGCGAGTGGGTCGTCTCCGCTGCTGCTGGCTCCGAGATCTTGATCAACGTCGAGGGCTCCGGTGGCCAGAAGACCTCGGTTACGCTCACCGTCGAGGGCTCGGACGACGCCTCGTGTCTCCCTGCCCCTCCTGCCTCGGAGTCGCCCGCCGACACCCCTGCTCCTGTCGAGTCGTCGGCCGCCCCCGAGTCGTCTGCCCCCGGTGTTGAGCTCGCCGACCAGGGCTCGTCGTCCGCCGAGGCGTCGCCCACCGCCGAGTCCTCCGCCGAGGCATCCCCCACCGCCGAGGCTTCCGCTTCCGCCGAGGCATCCCCCTCTGCTGAGGCTTCAGCTTCCGCCGAGGCCTCCTCCTCCGCTGCTGAGGCCTCCCCCTCCGCTGAGGCATCTGCTGAGGCTTCTGCTGCCCCCTCTGCTGCCGAGTCCTCTGCCGCCGCCGAGTCTTCCGCCGCTGTTGAGTCTTCCGCCGCTCCCGAGTCCTCCGCCGCCGAGTCCGCCGCGCCCGCGCCCACCTCTGCCGCCGAGTCGTCCTCCGCCGCCGCCCCCGAGGCCACCCCCCAGGGCAAGAAGAAGAAGTGCTCTGCCAAGTCCAAGCGCAGCAAGAAGAGCAAGAAGGCGCTCAAGGCCAAGAAGCAGCACCAGGGCGCCGCTCGTCGCAGCCGCAGCCACAACATGCTCTAAGCTATTTTCTATCCGCGGCTGGTCCGCATCCGAGGTAACCTAACGTCTTTTTTACTTGCCCCCATTCGAGATGGATTTTTATTACGCCAATAGCGCGCGCAGCGAGTAGGAGCGTAGCGAGTACGAGCAGCGCGTTGTAGCGGTCAGAGGTAGCGTCAGAGGGTGTGATCAGTTTGGGCGTGAGACAAGTGATCAGTACAGCTGTTCTCGGTCAATCGCACTTTCGTCCCATTGATAGTATCACTGATCCACTCCATCTTGAGAGTCACAGACCAAGTCTGCCCTTCTAGTCTCCAGAACGAGCTTCGCACCACGCACAGCACAGAATCCTCTGAATCTCTCCTCCGCATGGACATTCAGAGCGCGTCAGACGTATACCGCATCCAGCTACGCCCGCGCCGCGCCCACCAGCGACGTCGACCACTCGCGACACGGACACATCCTCGCGTCCTCGCGTCCGGGTGCTGGATGCCTGCCTGCCTCCTGCGACTGCACTGCAGAAGGAACCGCGCCATGCTGTGCACGCACGCCCCCTGCCCCCTGCCAATTGAGATACTGACGTCTCCTTGCCTGTCCGGTCTGTCCATAGGACATACTGTAGGATGCGAGGTGCACAGACGTATAGGGACGGGGGACTGAACACTACGGGAGTGAGGCACGTGGCGCCGGGCGGGCCTGTAAGCGGGAATGAATACGCGACGCGTCTGGTTTCTGGTGTGGTCTGTCTGATTCTGTCATGGATGTGGATAGTCGCGTTGAGTGGGTATGTAGGGGAGGAGAGGTATGGTCATGGAGCTATGGAGCTGGATATGGGAAGAGGCTGCTGAGTTTACGTGGTGGAGCTGGAACGGCCTGGTAGAGTTAGCGTTTCGGATGACGAGAGGTCGCGCGTTGTCTGTGGCGGAGTGCAACTCCGGTGACGATGGAGGTGATGGGTGATGCCATGGTTCTGTGTGCGTACGCGTTCACACGCCCACACTGCGCTGCGCGTGTGTTGTTTGCACAGAGTCGCGCACAGCGCGCACATATTGATGCTCCTCTGCGCAGAATGCATCGCATGCATAGCCTTTGGAGCGAGACACAGGCCTCCCTTCATCGTCACATCATGGCGGGCTGGTCGTGCGCGGGACTGTGCGTGATCTCGCACTTGCACTCGGACGCACCGCTCCTGGTTGAAGTGCGGTGCGAGGAACATGCTACATGTACGTGGGAGATATGGGGGTGGGCATGAGCAAGGGCATGCGCGGGAGATGCTGGGCTGAGCGCGCAAGGCTGGAAGTTCATTACCTTGGCTTGCTGACGCCACCGCCACGGTGGGGTCGTCCTGGGGATGTTATGTGGCTTTCACGGTACGAATTTCACGCCACTGGAGCGGGTGGATAGCCGTTTGACTAGTGATGACAGTGGCATTCGGGCATGTGTCCTTGCGATGCTTGATACAGTGGTCAGCACACAGCACTGCAGTGTGAATCTCGATGTTTGGGTCAACTGAGAATAATGAGTCTCGTGAGTGCCTAGATGGTCTCCCGTATGGTCCGGTCGTCTGTCTTGATGCCTCTCATACTTGACAGCCGTCATGGATGTGCGTTAAAGTCCTTTCGCGATCCCCAACTGGGTGGGCTCAACTGCGATGGGAGATGAAATCAGGCCACAGTGAGAATCGCCGCACGGACCGAGATACTGCCACAGAGTCTGGTGGTCGCGTCGTCCTGACCAATCTGCGGGCTTGCTACATAGCGATAAGTCGTAGCGCAAGAGACAATGAGCAAGCTGAACTTCCTCTGATCTGACAGCACTGCTGAAGCATGTAGTCATTCGTGACAGTCAAGGATGAGTTCCACTCTGACTGAGAATATGGCAGCCGACGGACACCTCGACCACGCCACTCAGACAATAGCAGTACTCGGCAGACCTCCTCCCATCGAAAGACACCAAGCTCCTGCCTTCATGCAATATGTACAACCAACGAACCCCACCCAAGCCCATGCTCTACACCGCACCTCCCAGCCCTTGGACCCCCGGCTATCGCCGCTCCCGCGGCCTCCGCCTGGGCGGATACAACACCCGATTCACAACATCAATCGGCAGATCAATCGCCTCCGGCACTGCCTGCGGGTCCGCAAAGCGCCAGTAGTACTTCTCCCCGCCGTCGTACGCTGGGATGTTACCCCTCTTATCTGAGGTCAGGTGGAGTTTAGCACCCCCGAACGTACCGGTTATGAGGCTGGGGGAGGAGAAGGAGGGGGCGAGGAACACCATGAGGGCGAGGTAGGACCAGTAGGCTGTCCAGACAAGGACCATGAGCCAGCAGGGAACGATGATGGCCCATTCCCTGGGATTAGCGGTGGTCTGTTCCACTGTCCTCAACAGTCCTCAGCACATCCGCGGTCATCATTCAGCGCCCGCAGTGGTTCAGCGATGCCACCGCTCGCTCTTGGACTTGCCAGGGCCGAGGACCCCACGTCACAGCTCGGCGACTCTTCGCACATCATGCTGCAGACATCCCCACCTTCCCTTGACAAAGGCCCTTCCTCCGCCTCTCAGCCGCTGACCTCTTCCCCACCTCCCAGCGCCGACCTCCGCCGCCCAACACTCACCGATCAGGATACCAAGTCCACCCCACCCGATCCAACCACGCACTCGGCGCAAACGCCCAAACCAGATAAACCCCATACGCGAGGTACGTCAGCAGAACCGCAAACGACCCATACACCTCCTTCGCAGAGGGGAGGTCCTCGGCCGGCCCGCGCAGTCTCGGTTCTTTAGGTGGCCAGGGGGAGATCGGGTCGAGCGGCGACATGGGAGTCGGTCTGGTGTCCCGTAATGATGTAGAGGCGGGGGAGGAGCCCTCTGCGGCGGTTAGGATCGGTCCTGGGCCGCCATGGCCGGGGTCGTGGGTCATCAGCGTAGGTGGTGTAGTCGGTAGCGGGGGGGGACGGTGTTGATGATAAAGTCGAGATGAGAGGTGGTCGAAACGAGTCACCGATATCGCGATATTATGGTTGACGTCTCAGGCACCGGTGGAGGTTGCATACCGTCACTACGCGTTGTTGACAAGTTGCGCCTGTCTATTCGCGTGAGTCATCTCGTCATTTTAGCAACTGAACCCAACTCAGAGAGAGCAAGGAGGAGATGAGCGCGACTATTAAGGGTGTGTAAAGGCTACTCCTGGGCTGACAGCAGCGATTGATCGCGACTCTGTCCACCGTATCCACTCGGGACAGGTGGTGCTCGACCTCCAAGGGGCAGTGAAGGAGCTAGTTGAGAATGCACTCGACGCGGGAGCCACCAGCGTCGGTGAGTCGAACTCCTCCTTTACAGCTGACACCAGACGTACGGATAAAGGACCATGGCCTGGACACGGTGGAGGTGGTGGACAACGGCTCTGGCATCGAGGAGGCGGACTGGGCGTCAATCGGTGCGGGGGTGTGACGTCTAAGCTGACCGCAGGGCTGAAGCACCACACGTCCAAGCTCCCCTCGCTGGAGGAGCTGGCGCAAGTCTCGACATTCGGGTTCCGCGGCGAGGCGCTCAGCGCGCTGTGTGCGCTGTGTGAGAGTGTGACAGTGGTGACTGCTACAGCGGAGACTGTACCCATGGGCGCGGTGATCAAGCTGGGCAGGGATGGGCGGGTGCTCGACGACACAGGGAGGGTAGCGCGGCAGGTGAGCTCACTAGAAACTTTGGCTGACGCGTAGCGGGGTACTACTATCACTCTGACGGGGCTGTTCAAACCCCTCCCCGTTCGGCGGAAGGAGTTTGAACGGACCGCGAAGCGAGAGTACATGAAGGCACTGGGCATCCTCACGGCGTACGCGCTCGTTCCCGCTGCGTCAACGGACGAGAAGGGCGGTGTGCGAATCAAGGTCGAGGCTATCGGTTCTGGGAGGGGAGGGTGGGTCATGCAAAGGGCCAGCTGACGCACAGAAAGCGGAATACTGTTCTTTCAACTGACGGACGGGGGGCGCTCAAGTCGTCGGTCGCGGCTGTTTGGGGTGCCAAGGCGCTGGACGGGGTCACTGAGGTGAATATGGAGCTCGACGTCGAGGTCGACAAGGCCATGGCGAGGAGAGAGGGCATCGCGGAGACGTGAGTGGTGCGTCTTTCGCTGAGCTTATGGGCAGATCGCAGACAGTGCATGTCTCTGGGCTGATCTCCTCTGCCGCCTGGGGACAGGGCCGTACCAGCGCAGATAGGCAGTTTACATATATCAACGGCCGGCCATGTACCCTACCGAAGGTGGGTCACGCTCTGGCATAGCTGACGGTAAGATTGTAAAGGCTCTCAACGAGACGTACAAGAGCTTCAACACCCACCAAGTGCCCTTAGCCATCCTGGACTTTCAGATACCGCGCGAAGGCGTCGACATCAACGTCAGCCCAGATAAGAGGACGATCTTTGTGCACAGCGAGGCCAATCTCATATCTTCGCTCAGGGTAGGTCCCTACGCATTACTGACCTGACATCAGTCCGGCCTCGAGACACTCTTCCAGCCGACTCGCTCCTCGTTCGCGATCGGTGGCGCCTCGTCGTCCTCCAAGGTCACCCTGGTGGAAGCGACCCAACCTGCTGATGATCCCGGGACAGACCAGGAAACGACTCCTGAACCAGAAGACGCTGCAGAGGCCTCGCAAGAGTCTTTACCCCGACGCCGTACACAGCGCGTCCCAGACTTAATGGACTTGGATGGTGAGGAGGAACTTTCCACGCCGTCCTCTTCACAACGTACAAACTCTACCCCATTGCCGCGGTCTTCCAGGCGCACTAGGCAGCCCTCGCCTCCGCCCGGACCGCGCCTAGAGCAGCGAACACTGGACACTACAGTTGCGTCGTGGAGTCCGAAGAAAAGATCTGCGGCGAGTGCGGGCGTGGCTGGGCCTTCTCGTGCAAGGGCGACTGGGCGGAATGCGCAGCGGAATCTGCGGAAGCAGCTGGCTGGGTATGCTAGCCAGTCTCTTGGAGTGCAGGACGATGATGAGGACGAGCTGGAGTCGGAGCAGGAGGAGGAGGCAGAGGAGGAGCCGGTCGAGGCAGAGGAGGTAGGGGAGGGCGCAGAGGACGAGGAGGAGCCTGCTCCCGCAACAGCGCCCTCCTCACCAGTGTCAGAGGCCTCGACAATGCCGGCTGAGGCAGATACTCGGCCGGAAGAGCCGCCTGTGGCATCTCACGACCTGGCAACAGACGATGAGGACGGTGATATCGTCATGTTTGAAGAGATACGACCCCCGTCTCGATCGCGGAATCATGCTTCAATCAGTGTCGAACATGAAGCGAACGTTGCGGAGGACGCGCAAACCGCAGTGGAGCAGCCGCCTGAGCCAGCACGGTCGCCTGAGCCATTACATGCTTCTACAGTCGACGAGCCTGAGGACCTCTCCGCCCTCACACCGCCGACAAACGGGTCGCCGACCAATGGCGTCTCCTTTGCGCAACCCGACGCAGTCGTACAAGAGGAGCCAGAAGCAGCCACCTCCTCAGCATACCGTGACGAAATCCAATCCACAGGAACATCAGGCGAGGCAACCCTCCGCTTCGACTACGCCCGCCTGCAGAAACGCTACGCCGCCCGCCGGCAGCGCCAAGCCACCCGCACCAGCCGCGACGCATTCACCAAGCTCCGCGAAGGGGCAGTGACCAAAGCCGCCGGGGTGGGCAATCGCGACGCGCAAGCCGCTGAAGCTGCCCTCTCCCGCGTGATCAGCAAGGCCGACTTTGACCGCATGCAAGTCCTCGGCCAGTTCAACAAGGGCTTTATCATCGCGCGCCTCCGCCACTCGGGTGAGGATGGAGCCCCCGCCTCGGATGATCTCTTCATCGTCGACCAGCACGCCAGCGATGAAAAGTTCAACTTTGAGACGCTGCAGCGCACGACTGTGATCAAGGCGCAGACGCTTATCAAGTGGGTTGTGCTGTAATTGTGCTGATTCAGACCCCGGGCGATGCAGCTCACTGCCGCGGACGAGCTAGTGGCCATGGAGAACCTGGACATGCTGAGGCTGAATGGGTTCGAGGTCGCGGTGGATGAGGATGCGCCTCCAGGCCGTGGTGAGAGGGTTGCGCTCAAGGCCATGCCGGTTAGCAAGGAGACGACTTTCGATTTCACAGGTTGGTTTGATGACTGTACACAGCTGATGTGCAGATCTTGAGCAACTGCTGCATCTTCTAGGCGACAGTGCCAGGCCCGAGGGCCAGATGGTACGGTGTACCAAAGCTAGGGCTATGTTCGCCATGCGTGCGTGCCGCCGGAGTGTGATGATCGGAAAGAGCCTGACCAGGGCGCAGATGGTCACTGTGGGTGCTGCATTGGGTATCGCTGACGGAAGTTACTGCGAAACATGGGGACGATCGACCAGCCATGGAACTGCCCGCACGGCCGGCCGACCATGCGCCACTTGTGCACGCTGAACCCGAGAGCGCCAAACAAGGGCAGGATCGACTGGTCGCGCGTGGAGTTGTAGTATGTCAGAAGTACTGTCAATCCTGTTGGACACGACTAATGCAGATTGATGACTCTTGCTAATGTTTGACTACTGATATACCCCTCGTTTCCACTGTTAATACACGGCCGCCGCTGGCCCCGCAGCGCGCTGCTGCGCCTCGTTCACCTTCGGCATCTTGACCTTGCTTGCCGAACCCATCAGCTCCTGCACCTCCTTCTTGTTGAAGTAGTGTGGTGCCACTGATGTCAGCTTTGCCTACAGAAATCACTTACGCTCCGACAACCACGCCCCGTCGATCGGCATACACTGCCGCATGTACTCCTTCGACGTGAGGACCAACTCGTAGTACAGGATGAAGCGGGGTGGCGGCTGCATCCCGATGAGGCCGGACGACGGGTGCATGTAGACTGTGTGATTGTTCTTCGTAGTGCGGTAGCCTCCGCCCTTGTCAATGCGCGCCGTGTTGTAAAAGTATCCAGCAGTGATGGCCTTTTGGATCGGGATGATCTCGTTGGGCAACGACTCGACGACAACTTCCACGCGGTCGCACAGCTGCGCGAGCTGGTCGCGGATATCGCGGACACGGCCGAGCGACTTGAACTGCACGAAGTTCTCGTAGCAGAACTGCTGGGAGTAGCCCGAGTCAACCCACTGGTTGAAGATGTTCAGCAGGGTGAAGTGGTCGCCTCCTGGTTTTTGAAAGTTCTTGTGTGCCTTGTCGGCGTGCACGCGCTTGTCCTTCGGGCGGTAGAGCAGGGATCCGGACTCTTGCAACATCGAAATGATGATGAGCACCTCGTGAGTACACTTGTACACCTCGGACCCGATGATAGCCTTGGACAGCATTGGGTCGACGGGGAACTCGGCCATCCGCCGGCCTAGACGGGTAAGCTCGCCCTTGTGGTTCAGCGCGCCAAGAGCGTAGAGCATCTCAAAGGAGCGGATGATCGTCTCGGCTGGTGGCTTGTCAAGGAAATCAAAGTTGAGGATGTCGTTGATGCCCAATGACTTGAGCATGAGGACGACCATTCCGAGATTGGTGCGCTGGATTTCTGGAATGGTGTCTTCTGGCAGTTCACTCTTGTAAGCCCACTTAGTGTACAACCTAAACGCTTTGCCGGCACCGACACGACCGGCTCGACCTGCGCGCTGGTTCGCTGATGCGCGCGAGATGGGCTCGACCACAAGTGAAGACATACCAGTCTTCGGATTGTAGTTGTTTTGCTTGACGAAGCCGGGGTCAATGACGTACACGACACCTTCGATGGTAATGGATGTCTCGGCAATGTTGGTAGCTAGGACGACCTTGCGAGCTCCCTCCGGCGTCGGCTCGAAGATCTTGGTTTGCATCTCGCTCGGGAGATTAGCGTAGATCGGTGCGATGATGAGCTCGGGCACCTTGTCGCCGAGGGTGTGCATCGTCTCCTTGAGGTTCTCCTCGCATGCTTCAATCTCGTCTTGACCCGTGAGGAAAAGCAGGATGTCACCCTTGGGCTGAGTGGTGTGGATCTGGAGGATGGTCGTCACCGCGGCGTGGATATAGTTCGCCTCTGGCTGCTGGGTGTAGAACATGTCGACAGGGAAACGACGACCTGGGACGTCGAAGATCGGAGCATCGTCGAAGAACTCGGAGAACTTCTTCGCATTCAGGGTAGCACTCGAGATAAGCAAACGCAGCTCCGGCCTAAAGCGCGCGATGTCCTTGACAAGGCCGAAAAGGATATCGGTACTGAGCGTGCGTTCGTGTGCCTCGTCGATGATGAGCGCCGAGTATGTCGAAAGCTCGGGATCGGTCAAAAACTCTCGCAGCAGCATACCGTCGGTCATGTACTTGATGACAGTCTTGTCGCTGGTCATGTCCTCGAAACGGATAGAGTAGCCCACTTCTTGTCCAAGACGAGTGCCCACCTCCTCTGCTACACGTGCAGCGACCGACATAGCGGCAACACGACGTGGCTGGGTACAGCCGACCTTCATCCCTCCCTTCGTATACCCAGCCTCGTGGAGGTACTGCGGCAGTTGTGTCGTCTTGCCCGAGCCAGTTTCTGCGACCACGATCAACACCTGGTGCTCGCCAATAGCATCGATAAGCTCATCGCGGAACTCGTAGATGGGGAGTGACTTGCGAGTGTCCTCAATAGACTGCGCTTTCTTCTCCGCCTCCTCGACCTGGTTTAGCAGCGCTTGGGCTTCAGCCGTCAGCGTGCCATCCATCTTGCCCTCCTGCAAGAACTGAATGCCCTGTGTCTCGTCAAAAACGTAGTCGTAACCGTCTGCGGCCTCGTCGAAGATCTGCTTGTCAAGGGCGCCAGTGATGAGAGAAGTCTTGTCCCGTTGGCTCTCTTCCCACTGGTCGACGTCGGTGACGAACTCGCGCTCGCGCTCCTTCCCCTTGTTCTCGTCATATCTTTGATACAGTGCGTTCTTTTTCTTCTTCGAGTCGAGCCGTCCTTGCTCGGTAATATAGTCCTCAGGAAGCATGTAGCCGTCGGTTCCGTCGTCGATCTTCTGCCTCTCCTCCATGATCCGGATGAGATCAATCTTGCGCTGATGCTCCTCCTGCTCGCGCCTCGACAGCTTTTGGCCACGGAAGAGAGCCTTCTCATCTTCCACCTCCAGTTTGAGCAAGTCGAGCCGCTGAGCCTCACGCTTCTTGAGGTACTCTTGACGAGACCGATTTCGGATGTCGCCAATAACCGCCTGTCTTGCTTCTGGGTCATCGGCCAATGCGTTGCGTCGCGCAGCCTCGTCACCAGCGTCCCGATCCAAAACGATCTTCTTCGTCCTGTCGTTCTCCTTATTTCTCAACCTCTCCGCAAACGCATCCCGCTCTGCAAGGTCCTCCAGCCGTTCTCGCTCTACCCTCTCCTCTTCAGTCTCCTCTGGTGGAGCCGAACCTTCTGCGGCCTCATCGCGCCCTGGAGAGTCTATCCGCCTTGGCTCCTCCACATCTTCAAGGTCGTCCTCCCAGTTTCCTTCCGTCTCCCGTTTACGCGAACTGCGGCTGAGTTTCACAGCTGACGCTTCTCTCTCCGCCTCTTTCCCCTTCCTTTTCTGCCGCGGCGTGGGATCTTCATCCTCCAGCAGTAGCGAAAACTTTTGCGTGTTCACTGTAGGTGCCATCTTTGGAGTCTTTGGCTTGGACTTGGTCTTCCTTGGGACGAGTGCATGTACCTCAGTGGCAAACGTCTGCGACTCCGGAGAGTCGGAAAGACCAACGGCAAGCAGAGAGTTGTAGAGATCTCCAGGAGTCTTGGATGACATGGCTACGCGGTCAGTGTCTGCATTGCAGCCTGATAGCCTACCTTGTGAGTGCACAAAGTCCACCGTCGCGCTGTCCGACGACCCAAGGATCTGGATGTCAACTGGCTGTGATTCCAGAACACTTACCCGAACGACATTGTCGCTGATGTACTGTTTGAGCTCCGACATTTTGAAGGCAGTTCAATGCGGTTTCGAGGGCGTCTCAGCCTTCACACTGCGGCCGGCTGCCCTCTACCTTGGGCGCTGTGGCTGGCGAGAAGTTGAGGAGATGGATAGATATACGCCTGACATCGACCTCGAACTATGGACTTGGGCGGCAAACAACCTTTGACGTGTACATTCTCCCAGCCGGTGATACATTTACTTCCGCTCGCTGGTTATGAGCCGCAAAGAACACCAACCTCGACCAAGAGCAGTCACGAGCAGCACTCCATCCACTTCTAATACAGCTTGGGGCAGCTCTTCGCCTTCAAAACGCACAGGGAGTCATGTTCTTCTGTGCCAGTGAGTTTGAATATACCCATTTCCTGTTCCCGAGCTGACGTTGTGCAGTTTCTGGATCACCACCAACAGTCCCTGTCGTCTCCAAGACTTCGGGCACTGTGTACGAGAAGGCGTTGATCGAGAGGTATATTGGTGAGTGACACATCCCGACAGATGGGAATGTCTGCTAACGTTCCCAGATGAGAACGGAACGGATCCCATCTCGGGCGAGGCGCTGTCAAAGGATGACTTGATCGATGTCAAGGCCAGTGAGTGCTGCCATGACATGTAAACAAGTCGCATCTGCTCACACGTCACAGAGCCATCGACTCTTCCTCCCCGCGCCGCGAACCAGACCTCCATTCCTGCCCTCCTGTCCGCCCTGCAGTCTGAGTATGACTCCATCATGCTCGAGTCGCTCGAGATCAAGAAGTCGTTCCAGAGCGCAAGAGCCGAGCTTGCAAATGCTCTTTACCGCGAGGACGCGGCGACTCGCGTCATCGCCCGCCTGATGCAGGAGAGGGATGAGGCACGCCAGGCGCTGTCGTCTATCCAGACTACCATCGGTGTTGCACCGGCTGCCCAGGCATCCGAGGACGTCGAGATGGAGGCCGAGCCACAAGGCATCCTGCCCAAGGATGTGGAGGAGAAGATCATGGAGACCAACCAGGCGTACGTAACGTTTGCTGATCCGGTACTGACTCTGCAGGCTGTCTTCCGTGCGCAAGAAGCGCAAGCCGGCGGCTGGCTACGCAACGGCCGAGCAGGTGCAGGCTTACGCGCAAAAATCGCATGTGCCATCTATGCACGGCACCAAGCCCCCAGGCGTCACCACTTTGGACCTTGCCAAGGACGGCAAGACCATTGCAACGGGAGGGATGGACAAGCAGGTGCAGATCTTCGACCTGGAGAGCCAGAAGGTTCTGGCGACGCTTAAGGGCCACACCAAGCCCGTCACCCACATCCAGTTCCGTGAGCAGGAGGGCGCGCCGCGTCTTGCGGTCTCGAGCGGGGCGGACAAGACGGTCAGGGTTTGGGGTGAGGACGAGAGCGGATCATGGGCTGCCAAGGGCAGCATCGCGGCCCACAAGGGTGACGTTACTGGTCTGGCAATTCACCCGTCTGGATTGTACGCCGGCTCCGCATCCACGGACAGCACTTGGGTGTTGAGCGACCTCGAGACGGTGAAGAAGATCGCGACCTACGGCGCTATCGACGGCATTGAGGGATCGTTCGCCTACACCTCTTTCGATGTGCACCCCGATGGTGTCCTGCACGCCGGTGGTACCAAGGACGGTCTCGTGCGCGTTTGGGACGCCCGTCAGAACACCAGCTTGGCTGCCTCGTTGGACTCCCACCCCGGAAAGGCGTTGAGCACCCTGTCCTTCTCCGAGAACGGGTACTACCTTGCGACTGCATCATCTGCGGACTCGCTCGTCAACGTGTTTGACCTGCGTAAGCTCAAGCTCTTCTCGAGCTGGAACCTGCCCGCGGAGAACACTGTCAACGAGGTCCGCTTCGACCCATCTGCGCAGTTCCTGTCCGTTGCTGGCACTGACCTCCGTGTCTATGCCAACAAGACATGGAACGAGCTGCTCAAGTTTGACGACAACAACGGGCTGCTCACTGCCGCCCGCTTCGGCAACCTTGGGAGTGAGATCGTTCTGGCGGGCATGGACCGCACCGTGCGTGTTCTCGGTGCTCAGTAGTAGTTGTAGAGTGGCTGTCATGATACATCTGAACCTAGAGACGTTTGTCCTACTGCTCTTCTACATAGTTGGCCGGCACTAAACCCTCCCTGCCGTTGTCGTCCTTGCAAATCCACCCTGACGTCAGCTATAAGTAGATGTCACCACCCACAATCCTCCGTCTTTTTGTTCACGAGGGTCACGATCTGACCAGCTTGCAAGGGGAGGTCGCCTTCATCCTGTCATCAGCGATTTCCCGAGATAGGTTCACGTTTCCGTCGTAGTCATAGAGCGCCTTGACTCTTCCAGCACCAGAATACGGAGGCACGGGATCCTGGACTTGGGCGTCGACGCCGACGTTGCGCGAGGGAGGCGGCAGTACCGCACCGGTACGGACGGGCGGAGGGAGAGCGTGTTGTGTTGGGTTAGCAGTTTGCTGCTTATAGTTAGGATCATTCGACCACATAGACTTCACAGCAGCGACGCCGGAGCTTGTATCAATATGTCCAAAGGCCTTGTTGCTCTGGAGGCCAGTGGGTGGAGGTCTTGACGATGAACTTGAAACACCCTGCCGTCAGCGCCGAACGCATCGCACACTTACAGTCCCATGACGTGGTGCTGGCGTGTTGTACTTCTTGTCCATCTTGCTCGCGAATCCGCCTGCTCCGAGTTTGCCCAGTGCGCCAGAGACGTGCTGATTGCCCGCAACCTTGCCTATGCCGCTGTTCACAAAGGCTGTGGGGCCGCCACCGTTCCTCTGGTTGGTTGTCGACGCGGTCGACGACGGGGTGTAGCTCGTAGTAGGGCGTGCCGGCGCAGCTGCCCTCTCAGCAGGACGGGATAAGGCATTGGTGGGAGGTGGACCGGCCGAACGGGCCGGCGGTGGGGAGGCTACGGATCGCGCTCCGGTCGAACCACCATCATCACCTCCGCCCACAAGGTGCGGACGCGATGCGAAGTACTCATCCAGCAAGGAGAAGAACGCCTGCTTGTCCTCATAGCCGAGGTTCGTAAACATGCCTGCAGCAGCCTCTTGATAGCCAGACATGATGCGCCGATGTGAATGATGCAGGAAGTGAGGCGATGTCGGCGGCCCACTCGACAGGACCGGTCTCAGGAACAGACTGCGGTTCGATAAGATATATCACGTGACTCGGCGACCATCCGCTGCTCAAGATTTCAGTGAACCTCCACTTTCGACCTCCTCAGTTTCAACCACTTCTCAAGACATCATGCCCAAGGAACAGATCCGCAAGCGTGGCAAGCGCAAGCCCAAGACCGAGGAGGCCGAGGTTGCAGTTTCAGCAGCTACTCCTGCCCCGTCCGAGGCAGTGACCAAGGCGGAGGAGGAGGCCGAGGCGACCGCTTCTGGTATCCACCCATCGCGTTTGGCGTTTCTGCAGACTGGCGTCCGGCCGCCTCCACCGCCCAAGCCAGAAGGCGAGGAGGAGCAGGCGGAAGATGATGGAGCTGCAGACTGGACCCGTGGACCCAGGGAGGAAAGCGAGTACCCCTTTGGTGTGCTCGACCCGGATGTGAAGGCGTACTTCCGGAATGTCGAGGAGCAGATCAAGGACTGGGAGGGAGTTGGAAGCGTTGGCGAGGAGCGTGAGGGTGAGCTACTGTGAGCGGATAAAGCTGACAGCAGACCGCCAAATATTCCTTTCCTCCGTGTTGTCTGAACTGCGCAACCACGAACTGCAGGTAGCTACTGACCCGGATTGCGCTGTTGTTCTGGAGCGCCTTCTGCCATCTCTCAACGACTGGGGACGGCGTGTCATTGGCGACGCTGTTGGAGAGCAATGGGAAACTCTTTTAAGGCATCGATTTGGAAGCCACGTCGCCCAGACCTGGCTGACACTTGCTGCTGGGACTCTCGACCGCGAGGTGAGATAGCCTCCACGACCCACGCTGACCTCAGGCTCGGGACATCTTCCCGCCTCAGCACCACGAGCAGGCCAAGAAGCCCGAGGACGGCAGCCTCCCAACAATGGGAGACATTGTTACCACCCTTGTCACTTGCATCAAGCCTACTCTCCCTTCCCTCCTCACCTCTGCGCACGCATCCCCGCCCATCCGCCTCCTTCTCCTTGTGCTCACCCCAAACCGCGCTCTTCCCTCCCTCGACGCCGGCGACGGCGGAAACGACCTCGTTCGCTCAAAACGTTCCGGAAAATGGCGTAAGAACCAGGACGTCAAGGGAAAGTCCATTCTGGGAGACGAGAAGAAGTCCAAGAAGGAGAAGCGTGCCCTGGCACCCGCAGTGGCTGAACTCCGCCGCGACATCCGCTCTGACCTCATGGCACGGATCCAGCCGGTCGAGTGGCAGAGCATGGGCGTCGACAAGGTTGGCTCTGCGGCTGTCCAGCTCCTGCTCGAGGTCGAAGTGGACGACGGCGATGCCGATACCCCTGGATCGCTCCTCGACGTTATCACAGAGGGTCTCGTCACCGACAAGAAGAAGGAGGCACAGCCCTACCTCACTGCCCTGCAGATCAGCTCGACCGGCACGCGCCTGTTCGAGTCTCTTCTCCGCCTCGCACCCGAGTCCGTCTTCTCCGCTCTGTGGAAGACCTACTTTGTCGGCAAGATCGGCAAGCTCTCCCAGCACCCATATGCCAACTTTGTTGTCGCTCGCGGTGTCGCACGACTCCGCGCAAACGAGGTAGGCAAGTGCGCCGCCGAGGTGGCCACCAACAGCGGCGGGCGCGGCCTCATCAAGACAGCTCGTACCGGTGTGCTCCTCGCCCTCGTTGAGCGCGCCACAGCCCTTGCGGACTCGGACGTCGCCTCCGCCGTGGAGACGTTGATCGTTTCCGCCGCCGACGCAGAGGGCAAGACCCTCAGCCTCGTTCCCGCGCTGATGGCGCTCAAGACCGTTCCCCTGTACGAGGCAATCCTCGCCGGCGAGGACGAGCCCTCCTCCGAGCCCGAGGGTGAGGTCGACACCGCAGCCGAGGCCGAAGCCGACGCCGCAGCACGCCGCTCAGCCTGGGAGAACAGGCGGCAGCGGAAACCCAAGGGCGAGCTCGAGCCCAACCTCCAGGGCTGTCTCCTCCTCCAGGCGCTTGTGTCCCTCCCCTCTACTATGGTGCTCGACTCGCTGCTCTCCCTCCCTGTCGACCAGCTCATCACGTACGCCAAGTCGCCGATTGCCTCGCGCCTCCTGGACGCGACGATGACCTCACCACCAAAATACAGGCGGAAGCTGATCCTCAAGCTTATTGGCAAGTTTGACGTCCTCGCTGTGGACAGGCTGGGCTCCCGCGTTGCGGAGGCAATGTACGCCGCGGCAGATGGATATATGAAGGAGAAGATCGCCAAGAGCCTGCTCAAGGATGCGACGACACTCGCGGCGGACCAGTATGGGCGTTTCCTGGCGCGGAAGCTGGACTTGCAACTCTTGGCTAGGCGGGAGGCCGAGTGGAGGGAGGCCCATATCGGTGTAAAGCACCACTTTGCGCACCAGCTCGAGGGTGGGGGTGGTGCGGCTGCTCCCGTCAACGTGGAGACCGAGGAGGAGAGGGAGAAGCGGGAGAAGAAGGAGCGGAAGGAGCGGAAGGAGCGGAAGAGGAAGGAGAAGGAGGGGGAGAAGCCTGACGAGATTGACGATCTCTTCGCTGGCGCGGAGAGGAAAAAGCGCAAGCACAAGCATTAGAGAGGGTTCATGCATTGTATCACCACGGCGATCCTCCTGGGAGTGCAAGGTCGCGAAGTGCAAGGTCGCGAACTGCATGATTTGGGGATTGCGCGCTTCACTGCTGGAGTCTATACCATGTTGCATGCTATACTAGTAGTGCAAACAATCTCACATGCCAATGCCGGCCTATTACTTCTCGCCACAGGGACGTATTCGCCCACGAATCCCCCTCTACTCCATGATCTACTGCGCTGCGGCCCAAGGTGCAATCTGACGTGAGCGTTATCCCTTGCTCACGTAACACTCGGCGGACTTACCCAAGAGAAGCCAGCAAACTCGGCCTGGTCCTTTGCCGTGAGCTGCGTGTGCACAGGCGTAAGTGTCGGCTGCTCGCGCGTGAACTCTTGGTCAAAGTTCGACGTGTCAGTCGCATTCCCAATCTTGGGGAAGTACGGCGGCGGGATGCGCTTGTTGTACACATCCTCAAAGTTGACGTCGGAGAAGAACTGGTGGCGCTTGATCTCCTCTGCGTCCTCCTCGCCGGCACCGAGACGACGGAGGGGATCACGCGTGAGCAGCTTCTGTAAGAGCGAGACGGCGTCACGGGGCATGGTGATGGGGTAGAGCGGTTCGTCTTCGATGATGGCGTCAAAGATCTCGTCCTCGTCGTCTCCGCGGAAGGGCGACTGGCCGAGCAGCATCTCGTACGTGAGGACGCCAAAGGCCCACCAATCGACCGCGCGGCCGTACGGCTGCTCCTGGAGGATTTCGGGGGCCATGAACTCTGGTGTTCCACAGAAGGTTGTGGTCGTGCGGCCGTGCCACATGTTCTCCTTGCACAGACCATAGTCGGCGACCTTGACGTGCCCGTCCAGCGTAAGCAGGATGTTGTCGAGCTTCAAGTCGCGGTAGATAATGCCCTTGGTGTGGAAGTACTGCAGGGCGAGGAGTACCTCGCATGCGTAGAACTTTGCTTGGCGCAGTGTGAACTGGCGACGCTGGATGTGCAGCATGAGATCTCCACCAGAGATGTACTCCATGACAAAGTAGACACGTGTTTCGGTCTGGAAACACGAGTGGAGGCCGAGCAGGAACGGGTGGCGCTCCTGCGCAGCAGCGAGGAAGACTCGCTTCTCGGACTGTGTCGACTCGACTTCGTCGTTCTCGATGATAAACTCCTTCTTGAGCACCTTGATGGCGTACAGGCTGCTGGAGGAGCGTTCCTCTGCAAGCATGACCTTGCCGAAGTTTCCCTTTCCAAGCACAGCAAGGAAGTTGAAGTCGTCCAGGCCGACCTTTTTCCTGGACACAACGGCCTGCTGCTGCGGTGGCTGCTGCTGTTGCTGCAGAACTTGAGGTGGAGGCACCTTCTGCGGCGGTTGCGGTCGACCAGACGGGCTGGCAGGCGATACCTGCGGAGCAGGGACCGGTGGACGGTACCCGCTCGCGAGTGGCTGCTGCTGCTGAGGCTGAGCACGAGGAGTTTCCGGGTGCATCTGAGGAGGCTGGGGACGTTGCGGGGAGGGGATGCGGGCAGGAGGCTGCTGCTGGGGAGTAGCCAGGGGTCCAGTCTCGAGCGCGCTTGACCGTCCGTCGTAGCTCGGCCGCTGCTGGTGACCAGGCGAAGGGGGTGGCTGTGGCCTGCTGCCCGATGGCGGCTGGGGAGCTGGACGGATGGCGTTGTAGTCATTGTAAGATTGCGACTGTGGGAGCGGTCGAGACTCGGCAGGAGTGGAGGAGTACGGCGCGGTCTGAGGGGCGGTGGGGGGCGGCGTAACTTGCAGTACAGGAGATGCCGACGTCCCAGACAACCCGCCGATCGAAGGCGCGGTCTGGTGTGTCCGCTTCGTGCCCTGCGTAGTCTTGATGTCGCGCAGGTTCTTGAGCAGCGTGTTGGCCATCTCCATAGTCATGCCACAGAAGTCCGGAACCAGATGCGAGCAAGACTGGTGACACGTGAGAGCGCACTCTGTGCACTTGACCGAGTTCTTGCGGCCGAATGGCAGCATGTAACCGCAGTGGCAGCACCAGTTGGCCGACATGTTGGTGTAGGGCTGGAAGCGATGAGGAATGCGATGGTTGATCTTCTCTTCATCGCCCTCTCCGTCCGCGTGCGACTTTGAGATACATTTGGTGACCACCTTGGGGTAGCACTTTTTGTGACATGCGTATCGGCAGTCCTCGCACTGGTATCCTTCGCCAGTGAGGAGGAACTCCTGACACAACGCGCACATGATGGGCTGGTAGAACTGGCGCTGGACAAACCTGTGACCGTTCATCTCATGCACATCACCCTTGCGCTTGCGCACGGCACCTTGACGGCCGAGCGCCTCGTATGGGCGGCGACCACCGGCGACCGAGTCCTTGACAAAGTCGAGGCGGAGCGTGATGGCACCTGCGGGCTCCACTGAGAACTCCCCCTCGATGCCCTGACCCCTGTTCCCAGCTGGTGCACCACCATGCGGACCAGATATGCTGGGCTGCTGGTGCAGTGTTGCTGTTTCAGGCGCGGCTCCTTGGCGTCCACCGAGTGACGCCGCCTTGTCGGCAGTGACCCATCCTGTGCCTGCGCCTTCCGTCGCAGCCTTTTGCCGACGGAGCGCCTCCATCAGGTCAGACACACGCAGCCAGAGCATGCCAATGGGTACAGAGTCGCCTGGGCCAACAGACTCGTAGATGGTGAGCTCGACCTCGTTGGCCTTCTGCACCTGGATCTCGAAATCCTCATTCCACTTGTCATCGCGCGAGGGATGCGAGACTGCACGCTCGGTGCCCTCAATCTTGATGACAACGGTCGTCTTGCGATTCCCCGGGCGGTGGTTGAGGAAGCGTGCACGACCGAGCGAGATGACAAGCTTGCCAGAAATGACTTTACGCAGCTCCTGGTTCCGCTTAAAGTCCGGCATGAGATCTGCAAAGTCAGTTTAGATTGCAATCTCATCGTGTGCGGCACTCACCACCGTCGTCGTCATCGACCTGACCAAAGTCGGCGAGCTTCTCGTACCGCTTCTTGGCCGAGCGCAGCAGTTGAATCTTCAGATCCGACTCGATGCGTTTTGCCTCGGTCTCGGCGCGTAGCTTCTTGTCCTTTTCGCGCATGAATGCCATCGCCATCTTCTCGATGCCGAGCTTGTATTGCTCCTCGAGCAGGAGCTTTGACTGGAGCTGGTTGACCACGCGAGTGATCTTTGCGGCAGTCCACGGCGCGTCGTAGCGCAGCAGATCGAGGTTGGTGTACTTTTTCGGCGGCTTGATGTCGTCCTCGCCGGTCGGCGGTGGGGGCAGCGGACGCTCGCGGTCTCCCTGCTTGATTATCTTGAGTGGGGCTGTGCCTCCTCCTCCACCTCCTTGACGCGCGCCAGGCGCGCCGCCAGCATTGTACCCTGCGCCATTGTATCCCGAGCTTCCACCAGCTGCAGCAGGCGAAGCCGAGGCGCCGCGCGAGTTGGCAAGCTTGAGCTTTTCCAGCTCGTCCTCCAGAAAGCGAATCGAGGCCTGCGCGTTGCGCACTTCGTTCTGTGCCTGCTGGATGACTGTTTCGTTGCGACTCGAAGCCTCATACGCTCGCATCACTGCCTTGGCGCCTTCCAGGTTGCGCCGCTCAGACGCAATCGTCTGCAGCAGGGTGTTGATCTTTGGATCGCTGGATGGCGGCTGCGGTAGGTCAGCGCGTTGCTGCGACGGGGCTGGCGAGGCCGGCAGTTTTGGCTTACCATTACAGCGGAGATGGACGCGTGTCTATGCTAAACCCCAGCGGGAACGATAAGATGAGGACGTTGGGCGATGCTGCAAGGTGAAATGAAGATGCGCGTCGTGAGTTCGTATCAGCCTGTGCCCCTCTATCGACAATGTGGTGCAATGCTTGCGTTCTTGGCCTGCTGCGGGATGCTGAGCCTGTGGAGCTGCCGATTCCTTGATCGCGAGTACTTTGGTATGCGTGCAAAGGGGTAACAGGCGTCTAGCGGACGTGTGATCGATCGAGAGCAATGGTATACACTCTATGCGCACTGGTTGCGTGTCGGCTGCGGATGGGAGAGATATGCGGTGAGGATGGAGGATGGAGTGGATGAGACGAGGCGAGGCAGAGGCGGATAAGTACGCCGGCGATGTGGATGGTGGAGGTCACAGAAGAAGGGTGTCGATGGTGCCTCTAGATGTGTCCACTGCTGTCTGCTTGCTGGGCAGATGCTATGAATGGTATGATGGTGTTGTTTGGACGACGGAACGACGAACGGATCGATGCAAGGAGGCGGATGTCGTTGCACGGAGTGGTCGTAGTAGGAGAGTGTTAGTGTGTGTATGGTGTGTATTGGGTTGCACCACCAAGTGGCTTCTGGCTTCTGGCTCTGCTCGTCGTCAGCGGAGCACTACGCCTTGAGAGAGAGAGAGAGAGAGACTTGGCCCTGAGCGCGTGGCTTCATCGTCCGCCGCACTACTGGCTCTCTTTACGTTTCTCAGTCTCGCTCTCTCTCTCTCTCTCTGTTGCGCGCTCGCTCGCCCACTCGGCTCGGGCCGCCTCGGCGTTATCACTCGGTGGCGCGTGCTCGCTCAACTAGCCATCCCATCCACTTCGAGCGCTCGTCAGCAGCATCCTACTGTCACATCTGTACATCCGATATGCTTTGTCGACATCATGCAGCACAGCATGCTATACATGCCACGTATTGTCCGCCGGCCAAGTTGCCCGCCCGATTTCAGCATTATTCGGACGACTGGGAATGGGTTGCAACCGATCGGCCGCCGATAAGCAAACTCGCGGAGTTTGGCATGCCCATTGACTAATGGGCATTATGTACATCGCGCTCCTAACCTCAAGGCTCGTCAAGTTGCACACCCAGTCCCATCTGGCTTGGAGTTGCACATATCTGGGACGAAGTTAGCGCACTGAAACGAGTGACTAACGCAATACTGAGCAACAGACTTACCGCACCGGCTAACCTCCACAGCGTTCAAGTACGTGCAGTTACAGCACTCCCACTTATCTTCGTTGTCATTCACCACGCGGTTGACCACCTTCCTGCGCTTGCCTGACACTACACCAGACTCTGAGCCGGAGCCCTGGTCGCCACGCAAAGCCGGGGATGGCTTGCCACCGAGGGGCCTGCCTGTGGCCTGCGAGGACGTCGAAGCCATGCCATATGCGCGCAGGCGCTCCTGCCGAATGAGGTCGAGGCCAGGTGATGAGGCGCTAGAAGTGGCACTCTTTGGCTTGGAGGACTCGCCCCGGGATGAGCCTCCCAGCACGGGTAGGACAGGCTTCCGCTCTGGTGATGGTGGGGCCGTCCGCTTTCTGCTGGTGTCGACGGCGGCGCGAGTAGTGCTTGGCCCGGGGCAGTCGTCAACATACTCCTCCCATCCGTGCTTGAGGTCCTCCCTCTCTTCGTCGGACATCTCCTCTTCCAGCTCGCGGCGACGAGCAGACGTAGAGAGGTGCGGATCCACCACCTCGATGAAGATGATGTCGTCGTCAGAGTCCGAGTCGATATCAGGCTTTGTATCACCTTCCTCAACCTTCACTTCTTCCTTCACTTCTTCCTTCACTTCCTCCTTCTTGACTCCAAGCAGGCGCCGCTCAGCTGCCTCTGCACGTAGTTCCGCCGCACTGTCGTCAGCCAGCCCAATGCCCTACCCACATCTTCGACGTCGCCCTGCAGAGTCAGCTGTGTCACGTACATCAGCACTTACCGCTTCCCGTGCGTACTCCCAGCCTTGAACCATGGATTCTGCGAATCCCATACATCAGCAGCCCGCCGCTTCGCAGCCTTGGCCTCCATCCCACCGCGAGCAAACCCCATAGCCAGCGCATCAATCTCCTCCCCCCGCGCCTTCCTATCCTTCTTCGTGATTGCTGCCAGTCAGCCCAGAAGCGCTCGCAACCCACCTCGACGGCTATCCAGACGCCCAGACGCCTCCCCCATATCCACGTTGTTCCGCCGGCCCGCCTTGCGGCGATACTCTGTCTGCCTCCCAGACCGGTGCGACGCCTCGCCCTTGACCAGACCTGTCCCCCTACTCCGTACCCGCGTCGGCCTCCGCGCCTTGCGCGCATCACTGTCGTCAGCAAGCCGAAGCACCGTCAACTCACGCTTTCGATACACCACATATGTATTCCGGAAAGTCCGCTTGTTCTCCCGTCAGCAACACCCTTTGCCGACTCACTGATCCCCTCTCCGCCAAGTACAGCACCATCCTTCAGCCGCTTCCCATCGGACCAGAATCCTGCCGTCAGCCAGAACCTCTCCCACGCCCACCATCGCCATAGTATCCCCTCGCCTGCATCTCCCTCACATCCTGCTTGATCGCCGCCATAAGCTGATATCAGCAAGACAACACCCCCACGCACAGCCTGGAACTCCTTCCCATGGTTCATATGCTACCGTCAGCCAAGTACACCCCCTCACGCACAGTGATATGCGCCATCTGTAGTCAGTAGGATACGCTTCCACCTTCTCACCTCATGACACATCACACTCATGATATACGGGAGGGGGTAGAACTGCCCATTAGGCCGGCGGAGGACCAGCTCCACCGTCTGCCCGTAGTTCCAGTTACGACCCGCGAACTAGCGTCAGCGCAACTTTCCTCGTGACTCACGACCCCATTGTACTTCACCTCCTCGAAGGCGTTGATGTACATAAACCGTTGCTCCATGATCTTCTGGACCTGCGCGGCTGGGGTCAGAGGCGTCTGGCTGTGTGGGACTCACCAACGGCTTTGAGGATCTGCTCCGCGACCTGGGGTCAGCTGCCTTCCTCGTCTGCTGTCCGATGCTCTTCTGAGAGCGTACCTTGCTATCAGGCCTGTCCTCCAGTGCTCGGATAAATGTGATGTAGCTGACGTTAGGTACCTCGAGCTCTGACTAACGCATTGGGATTCGGCTCGCGTGTGTTGATCTTGCTGCACGGTGAGCGAGGTGAGTAAGGGGAAGGACTCACTGCCCTGGGCGGTTCATGGCTCAACTCTGGCACGCCGGGAGTGACCCAGGTCTGTGTCGTACAAAGCGAGCAGCGTTAAAATCGCGGAGTGTGTTCACACACTCCAGTCCAGCTGAGAATGAAGAGAAGGTAACCCTCGCCCGGCGTCACAACAAATCCAGTATGCGGCCAACCTCCACTTCCGTACTGAGGTGACTGTACCGCCGGCATCAGGCGGGGACAAAAGCAAAAAGATATGACCTCTGGCGGGGTCGAACCGTCGACCTCATGCGTAACGCTGTTTCAAGTGTTAAGCATGCGCTCTAACCAACTGAGCTAAGTGGCCATCAAATGTTGATGTTCTGTCTCTTCTCCGCAGGCATATGATCCCCTCAGTTCATTTTCCATGCATTTCTGGCGATTTATCGTCGCAGTTCATGGTTCGCAGTCCATAGTCACCCACGCATGAGGCAACATCAACATATGACAAGATGCTGCTGTCCCAGGTCTTCACCTCGCCCTAATTCGTTTGGTCTTATGTCATGGACAGAGACAGAGAGTGAGATCACACAAATGACCCGCAATGCCCACATAGCACACATCCCGTTCATCAAATATCGAGCGATCCCAGCTGAGCAGACGCCACCCGCCACATTCCAAGCGGTCCGTGCAGAGAACAACAAATCACTAACCTTCGCCCTCCTCTCGCTACACTGACCCACTATCCAAGTCATGGCAATCACGGCGTGTGTGGCGAGCCGAGCGGCCATGCAGGTGGCGTGCGGCGCCACTTGTTTTCTTTGTTCACCATCGCCACATCCTTCCCGCCAGCATTAAGCTGCCCGCCGCCCGCATGCACCTCCTCGCCATTCACATTCTCACCTTGAACATCTTGACTAGATAATATCCACTCAAACTCTATCCTTCTTACCCTCCTGACTGCGATACGATGCTCCTCCTCCCTCTGTTTGTCTACGCGCTCTCCCTCGTCGCCCCCGTCGCTGCCCGGACTGCGGGGCAGCAGTTCAACCTCACGCCCGAGAAAGCTGGGTCTGGTAAGTCTCTTCTTCGCCTCTCATATGCGGCTACCGCCCCAGAAGATTGTCACCCCACTCCCCCACCCCCACGCTAACCCCAGCCTGCTTCCTCGACTGCCACAAACAAGCAGCAGGCAGCTTCAAACTCACCGGCCGCAACACAAACTCCCCTCTAGCAATCACGAAGAACTGCGAAGAGTCGACCTGGCGCGAGCGTGTGTCTGCCTGCCTTCCTGTCCGGTGCATTTCCGCCCCAGACGTAGCCTACGCGACAGAGTACGGAGTCAGCTTCTGCCGCCGCGCGGGCGTGCACGTCACTTTCGACCTGCCGGAATGGTTCTTGGAGTCCCCCGGGGGCAGGTACTACACGTGAGTGCAGAGTCGCAGTAGGGCTGACGGTAGGTCTACGCTCGTGCCGGACTCTAGCGCGGCGAGCAGGACGAGCGCTGCTGGCGTAGGGGCTGTGGTTGCTGCTGGGATTGTCGGGTTCGTGGCGTATCTGCCGTAGTTGGTCCCATGTGTGCGTGTTATAAGTGGCAGTTGGCTATCGCTATGTGTTTGTGTATGAAATCAACTTGGATTGCGGATACAGGGTACATTGGGTATAACGTTCACAGCGCTTCGTCACGGCTTGCTCATACACTCTACAGCATCACTCATGACCCAGTATCAGTGATGTCGCTACGGAAACAGGTCACGGGCATACCCGCCTACCGCTGTCGTCAGACATGTCAGCGCGTTGCTGCACTCACCCTTCCTCTTGCGTGGGCTTTCAATCCAGTCATTCTTCACGGCCTCGCCCCAGGCATACTGCTTGCGACCGCGGATGCGGTCATAGTCCCTGGATTTGGAGGCGGAAAAGAAACGCATCTCCCAGCCTAGTTCATGGGCGCTGGCATCCTTGTGCAGGTTCGTGCACATGTCCACATTTAGCCACTGGAGCTGGGCCACCTCTGTCCCACCCTTAGCAGGCACCCGATCCACTTCTGGTTCTCCCACAGCAGTAGCTCCCGCAGCCGCTGCTGGGGGCTGGGGAGGGGATCGCGAAGCAAGGTGAGCCGAGGAGTACGCGAAACGCTTTGCTGGCGATGGTCCTGTATTTTCTGAAACCGTCTTGCCCCTGGACATGCGGGACTCGACCATGCGCCGCAAGGGGCCGGCAGTTAAAGACTCATTGCTCGCGAGGGAGAGCGCGACTAGGTTTGGGAGGAGCGTGTTTTCTCCTGCTACCAGAGCGTCGATGAAACTGTCGGTCAGGCGGCAGGAGGACAGATTGAGGAAACGCAGGTTGTCGCATTGGCGCAGAATAGCGAGCAACGAGCTCTGAAGGAAGTGCCCGTTCATGCCCATATCCAGGCTTTCGAGTTGGGATAGCGGTATCCCAGGTGCGCCGAATGAATGGGTCCATTCGCGGATGAATCTCCAGTCACTGTTCCAGCAAGATAAATGAACGAGCGCAGGAAAAGACGCCACCTTGAACGGTACATCGTAACCGAGTCCATCGCAAAGCTCCAGGTGAGTGACGTGTTCGAACACCATCTTTGTCTCCCGATCATGGTCCATCTCAAGGGTTCGGCAGCCAACGGCAAGCTCGCGGAGCATAGGCGCAGCTGCCGCCAGATTGCGCAGCCATCTTGGATTGTCCACGAAGCCGCACGGAATTCGCAGGATCTTCAGGTTGGCGATTCGTACGGCGAAGTCAACGTCGGAAGGAATGAACTGTCCGCTGGGGCGCGTGTCCTCATCTAACCCCCGTAATGGGGTCTTGGTCTGCCTCCCGTAGTCAATCACCTCTAAACCTGCCTGCGGGGCCAGCAACATCACATCGTCGACAAAGCATTCCACCCGCCTGCAAGAGCTGCGCAGGGCTTTCACTCGCAGTAGCCCTCTCCATTCCCAGTACTGCCTTTCGTACCTTCCCAGCTTCCTCTCCCTGTAGAATCTGTAGTCCGGCTCGTAGTACTCCTTGCTCTGAAAGCAGACCGGCAGGGTGAGATGCTTTACCTCACCTACACACCCCGTCAGTACCTTCGCTACTCTTCTCTTCACTCCATAAGGAAAATCACTCGGGAGAGTTAAGCGCGTGATCCGACCTCGCGAGCGGTCAATCCAATGTTGCGCCCGGACCTCGGGCTCGCAGCGTTTGGCGATCGCCGACGATGGTCGGAGCGAGGGCACCTCCGTCAGGTCAAGGTGGGTCCACCCCAAGGACGAGGACAGCATCGCGCGCCTCCACGAGCGACAAACCCTTGCCATTCGAAACCCTATGCGATAGTCGTCCTCCACCCCGACCTCAGCGATAAGGATGAGTATGTCCCCTGGCAGGACATTGGCCTTGGCATAGAATCTCGCGCGTCGTCCTGGCAACCCTTTCACTCCAGGCAAGGCCATAGCCTCCTGCCTGAGGGCAAGGAACTCCTCTCTCGCGGGAGCGTCCGCAACCTCCAGACCCCTGACTATGCTCTTCTCAGCCTCAAGCGGCAGGCGCACAGCAAGATGAGCAGTCGCAAGGGTAAGCCATGGCTGGGGTCAGCAGGTGCGCCGGTGTGCGGAGAAGCTACTCACTTGGTGGAAGCGGTCGCCGTATTCCTTGCAAAGCGCTAGGAGGAGGACAACAGCTTTGCGGCGCAACACCCCACCCAGGTGGATCATGGCCGCGGCGCGGGCGTTCTGTGTCTGCCATCGCTGGTCGCCCATTGAGATGGCCTGTGGTCAGAGCGCGAGCTGGGCTGAAGAGGTGGGCGAGGTCAGACGCACTCGGTTGTAGCAGTGCAGCGCCTCTGCATACTTGCCCTCCTTGAAGAGCGCCTCGCCCTGGGTGAACAGACTGTCAGAGTCGCGTTGCGACACAGACGAGGCGTCCTTCGAGCATATAACAGACGGTACCAGGTCTTGGGCGCCTTCGGCGATGGTAGGCAGGCTTATCCTCTCCCGACGTGGAGTGGTCAGTCGACTTGAGCAGGGGGAAGGCATCAGGATGGGGGTTAGAGGTCAGGATATCTGTCGCTGGGGGGGTCAGACTTCCTGGTATATATGCTATCTTCGAGACTGCACCTGGACCAGACGCGCACTGCAGTCCAGTCACCTCCTTAACACGTAAGTCAATCAGTCCGGGCAGGCGCGTCCGTGAGGAACAGTTTGTGAGTAAAACGAGGCAGTTGATGAATCCAAAGTGTGCGTGCACAGACGCGTCCATGCTCATCACTCCGTAGGTATAGTGTGTAGTCTGGTGGCCAGGTATCGTGTGGTTGTGTGTAAGATCACTTTGATGCGTGCTGAGGTGTCATCGGTGTCGCTGGAATAGTCGGCTTCTACCTGGGAACAGAGTCGGTCTACCAGCGCGAGAGAGCGGAGATACAGCGCGTGATGCCTTCGATGTATGTTCGTTGCGACGGTAACGCTATAACGCTACAGACACGCAGTCACGCCACATTCCACTGGGCACGAACATTATGTGTGGCGCTATGCCATTCGTATGAGAATACCCTGCTGCAGCCGCACTTAAGCCCACTAGACGACCTCTTCGTCGGCTGCCGTCAGACATGTCACTTCGCACACTCACGCTTCCGCTAGAGTACAGAGCTAGACGAGACGCCAGGTACCCCGGCATCCCAGGCGAACCGCTTGCGGCCGCGGATGCGGTCAAAGTTCCTCGTGTTGGCGTTGGAGAGGAACCGCATATTCTTGCGCAGAGAGGCGAGGACGTCAACGTCCATCAGCGGGTTGGTGCACATGTCGACATTGAGCCACTGCAGCTGAGCGACGTCTGGCCTGACTGGCTCAGGGGCCGGCGTGGGCGTGGCCTCTGCTCGCGGGTTCGCTGGCTGAATACGTCCCCGGGATGGGGCGAATGCTGAGCGCTTGGCCGGTGGTGCGGGTGCGGGGGCCTCGGCCGCCCGGCGGCGAGGGAACGACATGCGAGACACAACCATGCGCCGCAGGGGCCCGGCTGTCATTCGCTCATGGCCTGCGATGGACAGAGCTGTGAGCTTTGGGAGGAGCGGGGGGGTGTCCCCGGTTTTGACCACCATGGCTTCGAGGAAGTCGTTGTCCAGATTGCAGAACGAGGCATTGAGGAACTGCAAGTTGGTGCACGTGGACAGCGCGTCGAGGTAGCGGCCCAGATCGATGACTGGGTTCTCACCAATGTCCAAGGAGACGAGATTGGACAGAGGGAGACCAGGCATGTTGTCAATCATTCTCCACCACATAGATCCCCCGCCCCAACATGAAAAGTGTGTCAGCGCTGGCGCGCTAACAGCACGAAAGAGGCCGGCTGCCATACCGGCATCGTCGCACACTTCCAAGCGGGTGAGGTGGTCGAAAAAGATGGAACTCTCCGTGTCGTCGGGATCATATCCTCGTGTTCGGCAAGCGACGCTCAGCTCTTCAAGGAGGGGCGCGGCCTCCGACAACGTGCGCAGCCACTGGGTGTTGCAAATCATACCATAAGAGACCCGGAGGACCTTGAGCTTGGCCACACGCCGGGAAAACTCTGGGTCGAAGGGCATAAACCCATGCTCCGTCCGCATAAAGTCGTTGCAGGGCCGGTCCAGCATGTCCCCGTAGTCGATGACTTCCAGCCCCTCTTCTGGGGCGAGCAACATCACGTCGCCGGTAATGTGCTCCAGGCGTCTCTGGTAACTGCGCAGCGATTTGACCCGAAGATGTCCTTTCCATACTTTGTATTGCCCGGCATCGAATGGCGCCAACGTGAGATCTTGCACTCCGCCCACGATCGGCAGCAGAGCGGTGGCGATTTCTTCTTGCAACCACGGCGGCATCTTGAACCTGTAAGGGAAGGTCAAGCTCGTGATGCGGTTGTTCGAGCGCTCCGCCCAGAGCTGCGCCTTGGCCAGAGGATCACGCTCCCCAAGCACGAGCTGGTTCCACCCCGCCCTCCACGATAGCATCGCCGACCTCCAGGTCCTGCACACCAGCGCCATGCGCGACGCCACGTGGGGATCGTTCTCCAACGCAGCCTCGGCGATGAGAATGAGCACATCCCTAGGGAGGACATGCGTATTGGCATAGCTCGCCGCTTCTGGCTCGGGCGCCGGCTCCGCTGCCAACAAGCCCTCAATATGGCGCTGGAGGCGGAGGAGCGATTCACGCCCGGCAGAGTCACTGGCCAGGTTGAGAGCCAGGCCCTTGTTTATGCTCTTCTCAGCCTCGCGCGGCATGCGCAGGGCAATGAGGATACTCCCGAGGCGATACCATGGCTGGCGTTAGCATGAATATCGGCCAGTCAAGCGTACCTGGTAGCTTTGGCTGCCGTACTTCTTGCACATGTTGGTGGCGACCTGTGCAGCCTTGCCGCGCAGCTCGCCGCCCAGGCGGCTCATTGCCGCGGCACGGCCGTCCATCGTCTTCAGCCTCTGGTCGCCCATGGAGACAGCCTGCAGGTCAGATGGGAGGCTGGAGACGCGCTCACGTGGTCAAAGTACTTGAGCGCCATGGCGTAGTCCATCTGCAGGTAGTTTGCCATGCCCTCTCTGTAGTTGTCGTCCACGGTCGGACGGGGCACGAACTGGGCAGGCTGCCCTTCAAAGAGACGAGGGCCGCGCCTGGCAGCTTCTGCCACTGATATGAAGGAGACCGTCATTGGTCGTGCAGGTGTTGTCGAAGATCTTGAGATAGGTGTATAACGCGTGCTGTAGTCGTTCTAGTGCTCTCCGGGAATCGATTCTGAAGGAGGTCGAGGGAGAGCGAATGTCAGAGTGCGCCGAGACGCGTCGAAGTGGGCGAGGTTATATACTCGAACCAGACCAGCCGGACCGACCGACGCGACAGTCGCAGGCACACGACAAACAAGCTGCAAGCAGATCAGCAGACCTGTACACCAAGGTCAGATGTGGCGCGCGCCTCCGTCACCGCCAATTCGCCAAGTAAGTTACCGTAGTACGCGTAGTACGCCTGCGAAACGCACCGGAAGCGATGAACTGCGGCATGGACCAAAACATCAACCAAGTCGCGTCGAAGCCATGTTGTTGACATTACGTACATTTCCTTCCGCCGTGCCTGAGAAGCGCCTGGCTGGACTGTCAGTGTCACTTCGCAACGTCACTCGTACCCGGCCACCCGGCACCGGACCGCACATTGCCGCAACTCGCACCTTCCATCTCCCTCTCAGCTCGTCTCCTCAACTCATCTGACATCTACCCATCGACCCAGCCTCACGCACCAAAGTCAAGCTCAGAGCACAACTCAGCACAACTCGAACCTCAACACAACCGAACCCCCACCCCGCCCGCCATGTCCTCCGACACCACCCCCGCGTCCCACCCCAAGGCCTCCGACCTCCCCCCCGCCGCCATCGAGCTCGCCACAAAACTCTTCGACTACGCGAGGCAGGGCGACACAGCCACCCTGGAAGCCTACATCGACAAGGGCATCCCCGCCAACCTAACCAACCAGAGCGGGGACACGCTGCTCATGCTGGCGGCGTACCACGGGCACGAGGGGACGGTGTCCATGCTCCTCCGGAAGGGGGCGGACGCGGACGCGCTGAACGATAAGGGGCAGAGCCCGCTCGCGGGCGCGGTGTTCAAGTGCCATGATGGGGTTGTGAGGGCGCTGTTTGAGGGCGGGGCTAGTGTTACTGCTGGGCAGCCGTGCGCGCTGGATTGTGCAAGGATGTTCAAAAGGGATGAGTTGTTGGCGCTGTTCCAGAGTCGGCGGTAGGCGGTGCTGGTTGGGGTGCGGGGGGAGGGGGGGGGGGAAGGATGAGATGATTAGGAGTGAGAGGGGGATGAGAGTAGCATGAGCACGAGGGAGGGAGGCTGAGAAGGCAGGAGAGAATGGTGGTCCCATACATGCCAGACCGACTGGCTGGATGGGCAGTGGGAAGGCACTCGATCAAGGGCATGGGAGTGTGATGCAGAGGAGCGAGTACTTCAGTTCGGGGCAGCAGTTCTGGAGTACGATATGTAGTCCATGCAAGAAGTAATGTTACAAGTGGTCAAGTGAGGAGGGACATGGTCTGCTGAGCAGAGAAGTCATCTACTAAACAGAGTCGCGATCCACTGAAAAGAGAAAAGCTCTACTGAGCGAAAGTGACTCACTGAGCAGAATACTACCAGTCACAGAATACTACCAGTCAAGGAGTGTTCTATACAGCAGAGACACGACCAACAGAACGAATATGTGATGTGTAGAGCAAACCGGGCTCCGCACAACGCCGCTCGCGTGTAAAGTCGATGCATGTAATGACAAAGGGTACAAGTCGCAGATGCGGTGGTGTATTCACAGAATTCGTAGCGGGCGTGGGCCGGCCGGGGAGGGGGGGTCA
This sequence comes from Cutaneotrichosporon curvatum, assembly GCA_001600275.1. Lineage (NCBI taxonomy): Eukaryota > Fungi > Basidiomycota > Tremellomycetes > Trichosporonales > Trichosporonaceae > Cutaneotrichosporon > Cutaneotrichosporon curvatum. The sequence goes on along the minus strand of BCJH01000014.1, from coordinate 247,374 downwards.
CGCGATAGCGTGCAGAGGAGAAAGGGAGGGGGTGGGGGGGGTCATGTAATATGGTAGGTATTCAGCACCAAGCAGAGACAATGTTCTTCAATGGCAATGTTCGTTGGATCGCACAGGTCATCCACACGTGCAGTTGAGCAGCGCTAGATATCACCAAGCATCTCCTTGATGCCCTGTGCCCACTCGCGCAGCTGCTCCTTCGTCACCTTTGACCCAGTGATCCACTCGGATTGCTACCATCAGCTCCGATCTCCACCTCTTGATCTTGCTTTCCCTGACTCACCAGCAGCTCCTGCGGGCTCTTGCGCTTCAGCGGCTCCTTGTCCAGGCAGGCGTCGACAAACTCCTCCGCACACTTGGGGAACGTATCTCTCCCGTGCGAGTTCAGCCTCGGCGCCGGCTCGTTCACGATATGCTGGAGCAGGTCCAAAATCGACATGGTCATCCCCCCGCCGCCGAGGCTGACCCCGCGCTTGCGGTGGCCCTTGGGGGACAGCTCTGGCCGCTGGGAGGATATGGGCAGCGTCTGGTCTGGGTTGAAGGTGCGGTCCCCGGGACCCTCGTTGCCCTCGTTGTCCGAGTCGGGCGAGTCCGAGAACGGGAAGCGGCCCTGCGCCAGCTCCACAAGGGAGATGCCGAGGGACCAGACGTCGGATTTGATGGTGTACGGTGCTCCTTGGATACGTTCGGGCTGGCGTCAGTGGAGAAAAGAAACGCAGACTCACGCTCATGTACGTGCTCGTGCCGACGAAGGTGTTTGCAATCGAGTTGATGAGCTCGCCGGAGACGCCAAAGTCGCAGATCTTGATGTCACCCTCCGAGCTGGCGAGGACATTGGACGGCTTGATGTCGCGGTGGATGATGCGGTGCACGTCGTAGAGGTAGACGAGGCCGCGGAGGACCGCCTCGGCTACCTTGCCGACCACGTCGATCGGCACGGCCCCCGTCTGGCGGTAGATAAAGTCGAGCGAGCTGCGGTCAGTGATTGATCGGGAAGGGGGCGTGAGGGCGTGACAAACCCACCCTAGGTCCATGTACTCCATCACAATGCCAACGTGCACATCCACAGGGAAGCAGCCGTAGTAATCGACAATGTGTGGGGAGCTGCAGTCGTTCATGATCTGCAGCTCGCGCAGGATCTGCTTGCGCACAGAGGGCTTGGCGTCGACGAGGATGAGCTGCAAAGTCAGCAAAGGCACTGAGGTATCTCTTGCTTATCGGGCCGGGCTCACCTTTCTTGCCATGACGCACTTGCGCCTCCTGTTCCACACTTTGGTCACTGTCCCGCCGTTGCCCGAACCCAGGTCCTGCAGCACCTCGAGGTCCTCGTCCTTGACGGTGTCGGCATTGTCGCTCTGCTCCTTCCTGCGCTTGCCGTTTGCGGTGGCCTTCTTGCGAGCTGACGACGGGGTTGACGAAGAGGGAGTGCTGCGTGTAGATGGGGGAGCTGGGGCGGAGGCAGTGGCAGCGGCACCTGTGGCCCCAGTGAGTGGGGCAGGGGCTGCGGGCGCAGCGGCAGCAGCAGTGTCAGCTGTGAAGAGACGACGAGCAGGTCGGGGAGGCGGACCCGTCGCCTGCACGGGGCTCGTGGTGGCTGGAGAGTTGGGGCTCGAGTTGAATGATGACGAGCTGGAGCGCGAAGACAGCTGCAAGCGGGCAATCTCGTCGCGGAGGCGATCTGCCTCTGGCACCCATGAAACGCTGTCCTTTGATCCTGCCGAGTCGGGACCCGTTGTGATGAGAGAGGCTGAGCGAGACGAGGGCTTGGGGATGGATTTGGAAATGTCCAAGCCTAGTGGCTTTTTGCGAGAGATGCCGCCTGCCTTGGGGGGCCCGAAAGCTGAGGGCAGAGAGGGTAAGGGTTTTGATGTGGATATGGTTGTGCGCGATGTGGTGGGGGTTGTGAGGATCGGGCTGGCGGGTGTGGTGGAGGATGTGGGGGTGATGGTGGTGGCAGAGGGGCGGAGGCTGGAGAGGACCGGCCGTTGGGGTGGGGGTGGGTTGCTGGAGGATGATGGCCTGGGGGTCGTGGCCGCGTCGTAGGGATGTTGCTCTGTCATCGCGAAATTAGGTGATTAGTCAGTAGGTGAGGGTAGATGCGAGATGGGTCGAGTTGATGAGGAGGGAGACGAAGCGGCTCGAGCTAAGATATGCTGGATGAGCTGACTTGACGCGAGCGGGATGATGATGATGATGCTGATGATGATGTGTAAGGGGTGTGTGTCGAGAGAGTCGTTGACAGTGGAGTCAAGAGTGGGGTATAGCGCTTGCTGCTGCTGGTGCTGGCGACGATGCAGTTCTGTAGTTCCTTGCTTTGATGCCGGACGATGGGATGGAGAGAGATGGGGATGAGGCCGAGATGTGAGGCGGTGAACGTTGAGGTGAGGTGAAGGGAGCAGGAGTGAATGGACCTAGCGTAGTGCGCAGTGGTGGCGCGTGTAGACTGTGTGTAGTAGCGTGTAGCGTGTAGCTACGTGTGGGTTATAGACGGAAAGTGGAGGTCTTACTTGCAAAAGGACTGTATAGCTTCCGGGTTGTATTAGGGTATACATTAGGAACGAGATCTAGCGAGAATCACCCAGACAAGCGGGTCACCCGGAGGGAGGATTAGCTCCCGGTCCGTAGAAAGAGCACTAGCAAAATGGTAGTCGACGCGTCTTGTTCTCTTTCACCTCGACGCCTTTCAGAGCTAGTGCCCTCATTTCAGTCTCTACTATTAGCCAAATAGCCTTATCATAAATCAAATTGGGAATTCATAATGCGAGGTTGCTCATGTAACCCGTTCCTTACAGTCGAGGTGACACCCTGCCATTACAAGGACAGAGAGCATGGTTCGCATGGCTTGTAGAAGGCCTAGAATTCCTTGAAGCCAGAAGCAGTCTGAGCTAGCTGAGCTTGTAGCTTGTAGACGGCTTCCTGGTCATGCAGACAGGGATAGCCGACACGCGCCGACGATGCCGTAGACTGTCCGACCCCCACTCACTAGCTCACTCCCATCCAACGCGTCTGCTATATAATATTCCGGCCACGACTAACCACTACTCACACCATCACTTAGAGTAGCTCAACAGACAGTACACTGAACACGCACGTACTTGGAGAGATGAATTGGGGGAGAGCGGACGGACCATCCTGACATGGCCTGACATGGCCTGACAGACATGAGGGTGTGGATATGTCTGCTGCCGAATAGGAAGCTGTAGTCTCCAAGGCGTGTATCATGTTTCAATGGGCGAGACAATTTCATCACTACATCTGCTCGTGATTATTATCAGCCGTCTGAGCAGATATCAGGATCGACGTAGTAGAACTGGCATGTACTGGCATCTATCTCGTCTTGGCTACACATCGCATGCATGGTACTAATGCAAGACGGAGAGCATTGAGCAACCATACTACTACTGCAAACATACATACGCTACCTCTGCATACATGCAGCCTCCTCCTAAACCGGGGGTACCATATAAGCTGTGTCATGTTGTACTCTGTATGCTTACCCCTTGCTCTGCCGTTCTGCCCTCGCCTCTCCCTCTCTCCCCTTTCCCCTTGTTGTTTCCCTTAGAGAGACTCTGAAGGAGAAGAAAGCGCGTCCCCCTCCGCGTTTCGCCCTTTTCCGTTGCAAGTCCGCGGGCCGGACCAGCAGCAGCAGCGAGGCTCATACCACGTACAACCTTATCCCGCGCTTCAGCGCACTCGGTCACCTCGCCTCGCCTCCACTGGCGGGCAACACGTCCTCGACGTCGCCAGTAGCCCAATCTCAACCATTGCCGGCATCGAGCTCGCTACTCATTCTACTGCTTCTACTATCATTTCTTTCTTCTTCGTCCATGTTGCTTATACTCGACTACACCTCCCTCCGCCCCTGCAAACACTCCCCGTAGACAGCAGCAGCAGCAGTAGCAGCAGCAGCCCTACCGCCGCCGCGACCACCGGCTGCAGCTGCCGGCGACCTCACGCACAATAGGCAACTGGCGCCTGCAAGCCTCCATCAGCACCTCCTCTCCTCCTCTCCTCTCACTTTTGTCGCAATGTCGACCCCGCCGGCGCGCCCACCGCCCATCCCTAGGCGGCATCCTTCCAGGCCCTCGATATCCGCAGCGTTCTCATATAGCTCGGGCACATCATCAGCCGCCTCCCCCAGTTCAGACCTCCCACCTCCACTTCCGGCCTCTTCGTCAACAACAACAACAACAACAACAACAACAACAAATTCTCTCACCCCAAGGCAGTCTTCATCCTTTGCATCAGAGGTCTCGACCCCGGGCACGTCGCTGCATAGCTTGGATAGCCCGACAGCTGACCCTTCGCCTCCTGTCTGGTCTGGGCTGTCTAGCAGCTCCCCGCCAACATCGCCCAACCTCCACGGCGGTCGGCAGTCCATGGGACTTGGAGCTGCCAATGTCGGTCTCGGACCTGTGCTTCTCGACTTTAAAGACTGGGTCAAGGCTGGCCAGGCGTCCTCAGCGCGTGATGGGGGCGGAGCAAGCACAATCGTTGCAGGCGACGATGATGACCACCACGAGCGGGAAAATGGACACTACAACACAGGAATAGAGCGGCACGATGCCGTCCCACGCAGCTCGTACAACTCTACGAGCCCAGCACACTCACGATACTCGAGCCAGCCCAGCGCCGACTATGAAGGCAACATGCATGACTCCTACACATCGGGGGTAAGTGCACACTGCGCGTCTGTCTGCTGATCACACATCAGTACTCGTCAACCTCCAATACCGCCCCCTCGCCATCAGCATATCGCCCATCTCTGCCAACCTCGATTTCCTCCCTCAGCATCGACTCGTCTCGCTCTCCTATCCAACCCGGTCGTCGCACATCGTCCCGCATGTCGGAACGAGAGCAGTACCGCCCGTCATCGAGCGGGACGCCAGGGCGTGCGTCGCAGGACATTGGGCGCGAGTTCAGCTCCAGCAGAGCGTCAAATCGTCAAAGCCTACACGCCTCGCCCCTCGAGTCCCCGGGCGTACTCGGGTCAGACTCCATCCTCGGATCTGGATCCCACGACCGCAGCCGCCTCGAAAACTCCCCTCTAGAGCGGCGGTTCTCAAAGCGCATGGACATGCGTCGCAACAGTACTATCGCCTCTGAATTGGTGGAGGAAGAGTCAGAGATGGTCGAGGAGGAGGTGGAGACCATTCGACAGCCCTCAGATGGGACTATGTCTCTGGACGAGCGCATCCGCGATGCGGAGATGAAGCTCGCACGCCGGGCATCGCTACGGAGCGGGGCAGGGACACCCCAGCGGCGCGGGTCGATTGCCCGCGCCTCCCCCTCACCTCGGGCTGCTGTCCCGTCGCCGTCGGTGGTCAACGGCCACAGCAGCTACGGCCACAGCTCTGACAGCTCGCGGGACGCGACCTTTGGCCGGACGACCCGAGTGCGTACGTCCATCGCCGGGGATCACCAGGACCGAAGCATGGTGAGTGATCCATCTCGAGACCCAGCTGATGTCAGTTCACCCCTTCACCCAGCACTGGACACCGGATGAACCACCTCGTGGACCTGAACAACTCCCCCCACTCACCGCTTACACGCCCCGAGTCGCGGCAGGAGTCGAATGTCTCCTCCCCGCGCTCATATCGGCCCATGGTGACTGCCGCGGCCAGGCCACACAGCGTCCTCGAGTCGCGCGATCCCGACCCATGGACACGGCAACACTACTCCCGCGGCGGCGATCTCGAGCACTTTGCCTCACCGCGCAGGAACTTCCAGCCCCGAACTCGGCCCGAGAGCGTGCTCGAGACGTCGGCTGACCACACGCGGTATAACGGTGGGGGAGGGTACACGTCGCAGCGTATGAGCCAGCATGCCGAGGAGCGGGCGGAGCGGTCGCACAGGCTGAGTACGCTGCTCGGCAGTGAGAGGGAGTACAGCTCGCGCAACTCGTTCGTCCTCGGCCCATCGCGCGCTTCGCAGGATTATGGCAAGCGTGACTCGGGATACTCCCGCAGCTCGAGGGATTTCTCGAATCGCGACTCACAAGTATACTCGAGTCGCGACTCGCAATCATACTCGAATCGTGACTCGCAGACATACTCGAATCGCGACTCGCAAGACTACAGCGTCCGCAGCTCCCGCGACTTCGGCAGCGGCTCACGCGTCGGCATATCGCCCAACGACTCTGTCTCTGTCGTCGGCGCCCGCAGCGAAGTCAGCACCCCGCGGCAGGACACCGCGCGCAAAGACCCTCTCGAGATGATACGCCGGCTGGAGGAGTCCCGCGCGCAGCACAACCGCAGGTGGGAGGAGGACCGCTCAGCCTCTGTCCTAGGCGATGTGCGCAGCGACTCGCGCTACGGCGAGAGGGAGGTCATACGCGGCGAGGCCACGCCCCTACCCGGACACGGGCACGGGCGGTCGTCGTCCCGCCTCTCAATGGTCGGCCCCCGCTCCATAACATCCATGTCGACCTCGCGCGACCGGGGCGAGCCGTACACCCCCTCCGCCGGGTCGCGGACTGCCCCCGCCGCACGCAGACGCACCGACTCCGGCTCATCAACGCACGACAGCCCCCTCCTCGGGCGGACGAATCGCGCGTCCCTGGTCCTCTCCGGTCCTAGCACTGAACCCCGCCACCGCCGCAGCCAGACGAGCTTTGGCCAAAGGTCGTCGCAAGGGAGCAGCGAGACGGCAACTGCAACCGAGCACGGACGCAACCTCGTAGAAGCGGCGCGCGTGCTCGAGAAGCGGGGTGAGGTCGACCCCGAAATTATCGCGAAACTCGGCGCAGCAGCGAGCGTGTCGGAACGCTCTAACGCGGGCATCCGCGCTGCCGTCGCCATTGCGCAGGAACTAGTCCTCGACGTGGAGATCGGTTCTGAAACCGCAGTCCGGACGGTGAAGGACAGACTCCCCCGCCTAGCCGTGACACTGAGGGAGGCCGGGCGCGCCTCGGACCAAGCGGTGCGGGATCTGACGGAAGCCCTCCTCGCCGTGAGGGGGGAGTCTACACCAGCGAGGACGACGCACCGGCGCCAGCTCACCCTCGAGACGGGCTCCCCCGCCCTCTCGACCGCGTACTCACCCCTCACGCGGAGGAGCGCCACGTCCCTAGGCCACAATACGGAGGACACACCGTCCCGCGCCCTCGAGCCGATCGAGCAGTCCCCGCCCAAATCGCCGCGCGAGTCGTTCCAGTTCCAGTCTTCTACGCTGTCAAATCACTACGCGCCGGGGGGTGAGCAGGCGCCGAGAACGCCGAGGACGCCGTGGAGCGTGCGTGATTCCCCGTCTTTGAGGGGGGGAGGTGGGGAGGAGGGCTCGTTACGGAAACGGGCGTCTCTCGCGTCGACGGGGACGGTGAGGGCGGGGTCGGGGTCAGGGGGCGCGTTCCGGCCTGCGGGGGGGGAGGCGACTACTGCCCTCTCGCCGGCTGCTGCGTCTGGGAGGGTGGGGCGTGGGGGGGTGTACGTCGAGGAGAGGGAGAAGGGGGAGTACGGTGATGAGGTTGTGTCGCTTGCGCGCGAGTTGGAGAGAGTTGAGATCGAGCGCGAGAACGGCCACAAGGCGGGTCCCGAGATCGAGCGCGAGTCCAAGGACGAGCACGGGCACCAGCATGAACATGAGCAAGAGCACGAGCACGTCCATGAGCACGAGCACCAGCACCAGCACCAGCACGAGCACCAGCACGAGCACGAGCACGCCCACCAGGCCAAAGCTAATCACCATGGCCACAGGCGCAGCTTGCACTCCGACTATCCCGAAAGCGCGTACTCTGCGGCGGACACGTCTCTCTCCTCCGGCCCGAAGCGTGAGACAAATCACGACCACAACCACGAGCAAGAGCACGACCACGACCACGAGCAACAAGAGGAGGATCTAGAACATGCACATGAGCATGGAAAGGAGCACGAGCAGGGCCACAAGCCGGGGCTCGATCATAACGTGATGGAGACCCCACCCCCGCACGCTGGTGCGACCAGTGCCGCCGCGGGCGGGGAGATCACGCGCACGGGCACGTTCGGGGCCGTTGCGGGGTCGCAGCTCCGCGCTAGTGTCAGTGAGCGGTTCAGGAAGCATCTGGGCGGGGAGTAGGGTGCGGTGGGGCGGTGGGGCCAGGTGGAGGAGAGGAATGTGGGGAGCAGGTCGGGGACTAGAAGGGAGGGTAGGAGGGGGAGGAGTCGGGCAGGGAGAGGGGGCCAGGTGGGGATAGCTGGGGAGTGATTATCAGGTGGAGAGTGGAGGGTGGTGTATGCATATACTGTCTGCTTCGGTTACTGGGATGGTGGATGCTGAAGGTGTGGCGTTCGATGTCTGTGCGTCTGTGCGCTCGGCGCCACGCGCCACGCGCCACTCGCCACTCGCCTCTCGCCACATGTTGCATGTCGCATGTCGCATGTTGCACGTCGCATGCCAATGCCACTAGTTGCAGGCCACTTGCTACATGCCACATGTCAAGCGGAGCAGCCGTTGGAGTTTCCAGTCGGAAACTCGCCGTTGACGACTGCGGATGTCTTGGCTTGAGATGGCCTGAGATGAATGATTGATCGCCAGCTCCTTATCAGTAGCGTCTTTATCAGTGTCCTGAACCCCCAGAACCACGGAACAGCCCAGCTGATGCAAAATAACCCATCTATCATATCTATAGTCTAAGTCTAAAATAATATACAACCATTACTCCTCAGCCTGGAGCTCGCGCACCTTGGCGGCATTGTGCCCCAAAGCGTGCTTGAACGCCTCGAGCGTGACGTGCGCGGCGTTGCTGTTCCTCCTCTCGGCGCCCTTGTCCATGGACGGGGAGCCAGGCCTAGACGCGACGGGCGATCCGACGACCGAGTCGTTGCCCGTGAGCTCGCCGGTGGGCTTGATGCCCGCGGCCATGCGCTGGCGGTCGCCGGAGAACGAGGCCGCGCGGGATGCGGCCGGGGTGACGAGGGGTGTAGAGTCGGGAGTGGCGCGGGGCTCGATGCGGCCGACGGGCTGCTCGATGATCAGACGGAAGGACTGCGTCTCGGCGTCCCATGCGGCCTTGACGTGGCTGAGGTCCTTGACGAGGAAGTCGGGGTTCTCCTTCTCGAGCTCCTCGGCCGAGTGGGAGGTGCAGGTCGCGAGGACGCGGCAGCCGGCAGCCTTGCCGGAGCGGATACCGGTCGGTGCGTCCTCGACGACGAGGGAGTCGAATGGCGAGGCGTTGCAGCCCTTGGCGCCGAGGAGGTACGGGTCGGGGAAGGGCTTGCCGCGCTGGACCGAGTCGGCGGTGACAAAGATGTTGGGGGTGGTGAGGCCGGCGATGGGGAGGGCCTGGCCGGCGTAGAAGTGGGTCGAGGAGGTGCAGACGGACCACTTTTCCTCGCCGTCGCGGAGGTGCTTGTCGGCCGAGAGGTCGTCGAGGAGCTGGGAGACTCCGGGGAGGACCTCGATGCCAGACTTGCCGGTGCGGCGGCCGATCTCCTCGGCGTTCTCGAGGATGGCGGTCTCGAAGCGGATCACCTCGGCGGCGAGGACGTCCTCGGAGGGCTTGCACCATTTGCGGAGGGCGTCGATGGTGCGCATGCCGTGCGCAGAGTGGAGAATGTCCTCGAGGTCGAGGGTGTATGTCTCGGCCATGAGCTCCCAGGCCTTGACGACCGCGGGGGACGAGTTGATGAGAGTGCCGTCCATGTCGAAGAGGACAGAGTCGACGTTGATCTCGACAATGTGCGGGTTCTCGGCAGGGGTCATCTGGCCAGAGGTGCCGTTGGTGGCGAACGACTCGCGGCGGGACTGCGCGCGCGAGTTGGGCATGGACGACTCGGGAGTCGGCATGGCGGACATGGTGAAGGCATCCTTGGTAAAGACAGACATGGTGAAGAGTGTAGTAGGGGTAGTAGAGGTGGGTACTAAGGTAGAGTAGGTGGTAGTGGCAATGAGTGTGTGTCGAACTTGTCGAGTGACGATGAGAAGTTTACGATGTCAACAAGTCGCGATCGGTGGTGCTTTTGTACTCGCCGCGACCGGAAACACAGGACGTCTCGTGGGGCCGGGCATGGTGCTACGGGCGGGCTGTTCTGGGGGCTCGCCGGAGGTGCTAGGTGGTGTCCGCTGGGTGGGGGTGGCCTCGGAGCGACCTCGTCCGCTGTCCGCAGGTAGAATTGTCAGCAGCAGCTGCCGATCCGGGGTGGGTCATAGATTAGATGTTACTCTGAAGCCCGAGAGATACGCGGGATATGCGCACATAAGCACCCCAGAAGTGCACTGGTCGTGGACCCCCGTTTCGGGCTCGTCTGTTTGTACAGCGGCTAGTGGCTGGGCGGGAGGGTGAGTGTAGCACAGCCGAGCGGCCGAGTTTGACATAATCTCGCCGTGTACATGTCTGCAGATGCAGATGTGCAGATTTTGCCGTCGCTGCCGCGGGGCGGCGACCTGCCCGGCGTCACCATCACGTTGCAGATGTCACCGAAAGACAGCGGATTGCAGTGTACACCCTGATAGTATGCACCCTATATCCCCACTATCACCCCCCTATCTAGTAGCGGTGTGCGTGCGATGGAACACGGTGGACGTATATGGGACTTTGGCGTACAGGCTTGTACAGCCGCTGACGTACACCGTCGTTTCCAAGCTGAGGCTGCCGCGTTTCAAGGGGCTCTGAGGACGCTGGCATTCCCAAAGAACACGCAAATTATGCTCACTGGTGCCAATCGGCAGTGCGATATGGCACCGAAAAAAGATTTGGCGAGGATTTGGCGAAGATTTTTGGAACACTCTATGGTGGCGATGATGACGTTTTGGATGGGCGGGTCGGACTAATCCCTGAGGCGATAAGGCCGAGCGAGTCGAGCACGGGCTGACGAGGTGACTGGAATAACAGACACGTGCCCACACGTGCCCGCCCACATGCACAAGTCTATTCAACGCTAAGCGGGCCGTGCCGCGGGTTCCAGCACCTGCCATGCACGATCGCGCGGGATCGTCATCCTTCCACGTCCATGGGAGATTCCCGTCGTCGTACGCGCGTCTGCGCAATTCTCACCCAAGCAGAAGTGAAAATTCGCATACCGTTCTGGGGCATGTTCGCGGCCTTGATCGATGGAATGCATGACGATTCCGTGCATCAGAGAGCAAGAGTGGAGGACTGACGGGTGCTCGTCAAGTTCGTACTCCGAGGCGACCACACTCACAGTCACTGCGGTCTCTCAGCGCTAGCAATATCGATTTCCCAGGCTTTGAATACTACCTGCAGGAGTGGCTGCTACCTTGCGCCGCTACGCCGACGACGGTGCTCGCTATGCTCGCTCATCTCTCGTGCATTCAGCGACGCGTGATTGCTACACCTGACGCATACCTGATGCAACCTGTTAGGATCGCGAGCAGGTTTAGATTTTCGGGGGTCGTTAATCACCTGCGTCTACAGCTCATCCGGCGTCCAGATCCAGGGCAGTCACATGTCCCCCGTCCCTGAGACCGTTGCCGGCGGATTAGGGGAATGAAAGACACCGGCGAAATATCCTGTCGCCTCGATTTCCTTCGACATTATCGAATAATCTCGCATTACATGGGCAGATCAGACACCGGCCACCTACTTGACCATTATCTCCACCCCCACGTCCCCACCAAGCGCTCACATCGGGGACTCTTGTCTCTCACTGTGCGACACAATGAGAGAGTACAGTCGGTTGAGAATTTGATTGCCGCGCAACACGTCGGCCGCCCTGCTAGCCCGCCACCAGTCCACCCCCACCTCCCGTCCCCTGCCTGATATCGCAAGCGGCTGGGCTGTGCTGACACTCGCCACCACTCCCCCTTGATGCCCTTATCTTACTTCGGTTTTAGTCATTCTTAGCCGTACCGGTACAGTGTCCCCGGGGGTCATAGTGAGGCCAGGACAGGCAGCTTGCCAGAGGGGGAGATACCCAGATACCCAGCGTGTCACTCGTTCGGGCCGGTCGGACCTTCGAATTCCCTTCGTGCACCTCCTCCAGCGCCGTGCACCTCTTGCTAGAACTTCATGTTTACTGCTCGCTCGCCAGATGTCAGACGCAGCTCACTTATAATAGGCCAGCTCACCCCCTCTTCTTCCAAGTAACCTTTGCCACTTCAGCATCAACTCATCTTCCTTCTCCAACACTCTACAGCTGCTCTACATCGCCAGCCGTCTCTCTTGCATCCACACACTCGTTTGACGCATTGCACTTTAGCCCCAACACACCTCAACCACCCACCCACACTACAAACCAAATCTTCATTCACAATGGCCACTTCGTCTGCATCTTCCGCCCCCGGCTCCCCCGGCCTCGTTCCCGTCTTCGACGAGGTCCACATCGACTCGGCTGCCACCACTCCCGACAACGCCTCGTTCGTCGACCTCCCCCCTTCGCCACTGCCCAGCGGCAAGCACAAGATCGCTGTCATCGGATCGGGATCGTGGGGCACTGCCCTCGCCAAGATCGCCGCTGAGAACGCCTGGCGCCGCAAGGAGGACTTCCATGCCGAGGTCCGCATGTGGGTCCGCGAGAAGCAGGTCAACGGCAAGAAGCTCACCGACGTCATCAACAAGACGCACCGCAACGAGCGCTACCTTCCAGAGGTTGATCTGCCCAAGAACCTCGTCGCCACTGCTCGTCTCCAGGACGTCGTCAAGGACGCGACCCTGATCGTCTTCGTCACCCCGCACCAGTTCCTCCACACCGCCATTGCCGAGCTCAAGCGCATCCCGGGCACCATCACCCCCGGTGCCCGCGCCGTCAGCGCCATCAAAGGTGTCGAGGTCCACGGCACTAGCATCACCACCTTTGCCGACCTCATCGAGACCGAGCTCGGCATCTCGTGCTCTGCCCTCTCTGGCGCCAACATTGCCCTCGAGGTTGCGCTCGGCCAGTTCTGCGAGACCACCGTCGGAACCCCCAACGCCGACGACGCTGCTCTCTGGCACGCCGTCTTTGACTCCGAGTCGTTCCGCGTCAACACCGTCGAGGATGTCAATGGTGTCTCCCTCTCCGGTGCTTTGAAGAACGTCGTCGCCCTCGCAGCCGGCATGGTCGACGGTCTCCGTCTCGGCGGCAACACCAAGGCCGCCATCCTCCGCATCGGCTTGCAGGAGATGACCAACTTTACCCTCGAGTTCTTCAAGGGCGTCCAGGCGCAGACCTTTGCCTCCGAGTCTGCAGGCATCGCCGACCTCATCACCACCTGCTACGGCGGCCGCAACCGCAAGTGCGCCGAGGAGTTTGTCAAGTCTGGACAATCCTTTGAGCAGGTCGAGAAGCGTCTCCTCAACGGCCAGAAGCTCCAGGGCACCGCCACCGCCGAGGAGGTCCACACCTTCCTCGTTGCGCGCAACCGTGTCGCCGCGTACCCTCTCTTCGAGAAGGTCTACCAGATCGCATACGAGGGCATGCCGGCAGCTCAGCTCGTCAAGGGCTTGTAGTTGGCTTCCTCCTTTCCCTGTGTGATCTGTCGTGCTCGCGTGTGACTCACGCCGTGTAGTTATAGGCTTATATTGTATCCTTAGTAGACAACATAGACCTGCCGACCGGCAGGAGGTGCTGGTCGCCATGCATAGAAACTAGAGTTCCACCTGTTTGCAGTTGCGTGAGCGTGTCGTTAGTGTGCTTGTCTGATGGAGAGAGTGGGCTAACGAGGAAGATGGGCAGTTCAGGTCAGCAAGCGAGATGGGCAGCGCTCACGTGACAGGAGGTGCGTCCACAGCGCGCTCTGTAACGGGATCGTCTGACGCGTGCAGTGAGGTCGATGATCCGACAGTCTGCGATTTCAATGCTGCGCGTTGATTAGATTCTTGAATGGAAGAAGAGACAGCTGGAACCAGACTCATCTCGCTCTCGCAGCCCGCATGCATATACGCAGCCTTCCTCACACCCAGCATTAGTGACTCCATTATCTGCTCCCGCTATCTATACCGCATTCCTTATCTCCCGCTATTGCTCAGATCCAGCTAACCCACCCCCGACCCGTCACGTGACCTCGAACATGACCTTCCCTCATGTCTGACATCTCTCGCTCCGACCACCACAAATATTTCTCGCGCCTCACCACCACCCCCCTCGCACACCAGATCATGCGCGGCAGGGGGCGGGGTGCTGGCCCCAGGAGCACAATGGCTCCAGAGGACGGCTCGCGGCTGTCTGTGCGGAGGCTGAAGGACACGGCCGAGTATGGCCCGCCAAAGGTCGGCACATTACCCGTCAAGCGCAAGTGGGAGGGTGGAGGAGAGACGGCAAGAGGAGGCAGGGGAGGAAGAGGGAGGGGCAGTGAGGCTGGGCGGGGTGGTGGGAGGGGTGGGGGCTGGCGTGGTGGTAGTGCACGAGGGAGTGCAGACCGAGGAAGGGACGGGGGTTGGGGGGGCCGCGGGTCGAGGGGTGGGACGTACCGCGGCGGCCGAGGTCGAGGGGGTCACAGACCTGACGGTGAAGAGCGTAGGAGGCGAGACAACCAGCAAAGTGGGGACGGTGGGGCGTACCGAGGAGAGTGGCACGAGCAGAGGGAAGGTGACCTTCACACCTGGGAGGAGCATGAGCACAACTTCAGCCGCGCGTACGATGGACCTTCCTCAAGTCGCGGGCCAAGCTATGCTCAAGCAAACCTGCAGCACTCGCCGAAACGCGTTGGATCATCCTCGAGCGCCGTGTCTCGATCGTCGCCCGGTTCATCGGCGCGTCTATCAACAACCAGGCCTGGGCTACCTTCCCTCCAGGAGAGCATCGCCACTACGCCGGTCAATGCAGCTCAGCACACACGATACCATTCGCCTGAGCGACCCCCGGAGTGCGATCTGCCACCGCGGCCGGCTGCTTCTCCAACATCAGACGCAGTGCATACTCGATACCACTCTCCGGAACGTCCTCCAGAGCAGAATCTGCAACCCCGGCTGACTGCATCTCGAATACCAGATTCGTCATCCACTCAGTAAGTACAACGTTTGGTCACATCTGACGATGAGCCGGTACTCGCCCTCTCTGCCTGTCGAGGACGCCGTTCAGTCCTCCAACCCTGGTGGCCCCACACCTCACAACTCGACAATCCCACATACTCATCCGACACATCACTCATCTCACGCATTGGCATTCGCATCAGCATCAGAATCAGCATCAGCACCCACATCAGCACCAACACCAGCACAAGCATCAACACCGGCATCGGCATCAGTACCAACTCAAACATCGCATAAACAGCAAACCACGTCCCCAAGAGTACAACAATCATTGCATCGCGAAGAAGCTCAGCAATCAGCTCCTCGCCCTCCCAAATTCACACCGCGGAACCACAACGCCCGCCGCAACGACACTGCACCAGCTACATCATCTTCGGCAGCGCCCAGACCAGTGGGAATTGTCTCGACCTCGATCTCGCCTCCATCACAGCCTCAACTCGTCTACCAGGCGACTTCACCCTCATATAGCTCTCCTGATAAGGACGCAAGTATGGGCGTCTCGACAACTCGGGCAACTGACCCTGCCCGGGATTATGAAGACTCGAAAGAGGACCCAGAAAGCAGCGCAAGAGCTGACGTCAAGGAGGACACCAACACGCAAGTGACACAAGTCCCCTCGACTCCGCAGGCGCCACAAGCCCAGACCGAGGGCGTGTGGTACTGCCGCACCGGGGACTTCCCGGACCAATGCATTGGCGACTCCACTGCAGGACGCAGACGGGCGCGCAATGCGTGGCTGAAGAGGATCAAGGGCGACCTGCTGCGCGAGGGCAAAGTCCCAGGCGCAACACGGTGGCGCACCGATGGCCTGGCCATCGACTGGGTACTGCGCGAGCCCGACTCGGACATCGAGATCGTGGATAACTCTGCGCCCTCTGCCCGGGGGTCCTCTGTGGCTGTTCAGTCCTCTCCGCCCCGAACTGCGCAAGAGGTCCGAGCGCCAACGGAGACCAACTCGCCAGCGAAAGCCCCTTCCCCGCATCCCCAGGCGCCGAAGTTCAAGCCCACTCTCCCCAAGCGACTGGCGCACTTTGACGAAGCTGCAGAGCGCGTGGTAGCTGGAGAGCCCCAGCTGGCCTCACCCGCGCGTGCTGTCGCACCAGCCCCGCAACCGACTACTCCGTCCCGTCCTGCAGATGGCGCCCAGACTATCACCGCAGTAAGCGAGCACGAGCCCCTACCAACATTCACGACCGCCCGAGGCCACTTCCACGCCGCGCCGAACGAGTTCACTGGCACGCGATACATCGCTCTGCCCGAGAAATTCTCGACAGTCCAATCGAGACAGACTTCGGACTTCACCAAATGGCGGGAGGAGCAGATCACCCGGCATGAGCTGCGGGACGACGTCGGTGCTCCGCACTACAAAGTGTATGGGAGTATGACGAGGCCGGGGTTCAAGCTCGACTGGAGGAGGCTGGAGCCGGGGGTCCGCGACAGGTTGAGGAAAGAGAAGCTGGAGGCGTCGGAGTTGGTTGCTGAGGGACTTGGATCAGTTGCACCAGGTGCCGCACAATCTGGCCTGGCTCGGCCTTCCGAGTCAGTCTCCACAAGCACGAAAACGAAAGCAGACCCACCGACCCAACCAAGCGAGCCAGTAGTCGCAGCTGGTCGTACCGAGACTGTTCGGCTTTCTCCTAGTCGCACCTCGTCGAGCCACATCTCCCTGTCCCCAGAGAAGCTTCAGCCACTTTCGCCTGCTCGACCGGATCCAACAGTCGAGACCGCTCAAGTTGCGTCACAAGATGCAACGAAGCAGCAAGCGAGCTTTGTAGGACCTACCGCAACCGTTCAGACCACAACGTCGACTTCCGCTTCACAACGATCTCCTACTGCAGTTCCTCCGTCAACGATTACTCGATCGTGTCATCCTGCGATGCCATCAGCGCCACAAGGAGAATGGGCCCCAGAGCTGTCCACAGAAGACGACCCTATCCCCACAATCACCACCGACGAAGGCACGTTCCATGTGATCCCTCGAGGATCGCGCCATATCAGCCTCCCCGCAAGACTCATGGCAGAAGGGTCTCAACGACCCCCAGGCTATGCTGAATGGATTGACTACCAGCTGAATCGACATCGTCTTGTGGACGGTACTGGGCGGAGTCGCTACTCAGTCCACGCCTCCAAAACGTTCAATAACGTTTTGCGAGTTTCCTGGATGGAGACCAAGCTCAAGAAGCTCAAGGTTGACGTGGTTCGCCAGATAGCCGAATATCAAGAGCGGTTCCCCACAATGCTGACACGTCAGGAGGGCAGTCCTCACGGCGGCTCCAGTCAGAGCCAGAGCATTACGGTACCCAAGGAGTACTTGGCAAACCCGTCAGGTTCGAAAGGAGCCTTCGCCCAATGGAGAGAAGCTCAGCGAGCACAATACGAAAATCGCGACGACATGGGCATCCCACGCAATAAGGTCGAGTGCGAATTGGCGGCTGATGAAATGAAGATCTACTGGTTTCCCAACACATACTATGATACTTCATTTGCCCCGAAGACGCGGGCGATCGAGGCTGCCGAGGCGATGCGATCGCGAGGTGAACCTGCTCCGGGAGCGTCCTCGTTGTTCTCGGACAAGGATTCCCTGCCTGTGGAAACGACCAACCGTGGTAGCTGCTATATCCTACCCCATGGCACCCGACATGTCTTCCCTTGGAAATTGATCACTAGCGTGGGCCGGCTTGCTAAGTGGCGAAGAAGTGAAAAGGAACGTCACAATCTGCGCGATTATCTTGGGGTGCCGATGTACGTTATCTCGACAACGGCGACTGAGTATGGCTTGATGGTCACCTGGGCAGAGCGCGGCAGTGCGACGTACGCCGAAGCGGTCAGCAAAAAGGTCGGCCATCTGTGGAGGAAGCAGAACCCGAATACCACGTACCATCCGCCGCACAGCTGGATGTCAATGAAGGCGCCATGGCTGTTCGCTGCATCTGGCACGGCTTCAACTCAGGGAGAGAGCACTTTTGTTGCTGCAGGAGGCGATGTGGCCCCCACCTCGCAGAGATCTCCTGGAGAAAATGAGCCCAGTATGACTGTTGCAACCGCAACCGCAGACGTAGACGCGCATGATACGGAACAGACCACGCCTCTCAGTCTGAGCCCGAACCGCGCCAACCCTACTCCGCAAGTGGATGACGATGCTCCCAAGAGCACATTTCCGGAGAGAGAAGCGTCAACCGCACCGCAGGAGACGCACACATCGGCGCCTAGTCCCCCGGCGACGGGTGCAACGCAGACCGCATCGCACGAACCACTCACATCCGCACCTACCCCCCCGGCGATGGGTGCAGCGCCGGCCGCCCTGCACGAGACGCACAAGGTCGAACTCTCCTCACCGGCATCCGTTGCAGCCGACGCCGACGACGTTGCGGGCGAGTCTGCCGCACGGAAGCGCAAGGCTCCCAGTGAATCGCGGGAGACAAAGCGCCCCAAGGTTGACCACCCGTACATCGCAGCTCAGACTGCCGCCATAAATGCAGTTATAGGCTCGTTCGTGGCCGCACCGGTTGCTGCTACACCTACCGACTCGTCCCATGTCGGTGTCAAGGTCAGCGATGGCGCGCCCTCACCGGACCGTCCAGGGTTGAGGCCAGGACAGTTGGCCCCGGTTCGTCACAGCTCATGGGCGCCTGGCGAACAGCCACCCCAACCGCCTTCACATAGTACCTCGCCTGACAACGACGTACGCGAAGAAGTCCACAGCCCTGTACGCCCTCCCACGAGCCTACTTCTTGGTGGGGCAAACTCCTCCGGCCACTACCACGACTGGGCGCCAAGCTCGCCACAGCGTCGCTATGCGGACTTTGACTTTTCGCACTCGATGCATGGCGCGCGTATAGAGCGAGGCTGGCTTCCGACCTCGTCTGGCGGGCCGAACTCCTTCACGACACCGGAGGATACCCGCGACCTTTCCGGCGTGAAGCGGGAGCGTCAGAGCCAGAGCTACTCGACCGCGTCGCCACCCCAACCGCGACAGCGCGTGGAGTACTACCGGGCCAAGGTGGCGGAGCTGTTCGACCGCCTGGAGAAGTGGAATGGCATGTTCGAGACGTATCCAGAGCGCAGGGGTATGATGGAGCGGCAGATGGAGAGGACGGAGGCGAAGCTCTTCGAAGCGCAGGGGCTGCTTGATGCCGCGGAGAAGGAGAGCGCTGAGATGATATGATGGCGGGGTAGTTGCAGGACGGCTTCTTGTAGTTATGCAATGAGACTCAACCTGTCATTATGTACACGTCACCCACGACTCGAGGACTGACGTTTACTCCACTGTCAGCTTTGGGCGTGAAATGCCCGTCATCGGGTCACTAGTGTGTCGACGATGCCAGGTTATGGCAGCTACTCTTATATCGTCACGAGCGAGCCGCCACCACGTACCTCAAGCTCCACTGGGCGACGCGCCATAGTTGCCATAAGTGCGCCGGGGAACCGTCTGACAACAGACAAGGCATCTGGCGGACGCGCACGAAAGGTCTAGATACATAACCTGCACGCCAGCGCCACTGCCCAGCCCGCCACAGCATTTTCATACCTTTTCCTCTGTTTATTTCCTCACACGACCTGGCAGGCAGGAAATCAGGCGCGTTCAGTTCTCTGCTATTTCGCATACATCGTGTCCATCCCAGCGTGGCCAGATTCTATGCCAGCGGTGGGTGCCACGGCGGGTGCCACGGCGCGAGGTGGCATTTGGGAGCAAAAACAAAATGCTTGGCACTGCTATTCATCCATCACGTGAGTCCCAGTGGGACAATCAGGCAGTATCGTGAGCTCTGCAGCGTTCCACACGAAGAATGTGGCCAGGCCACATACACGGCACGCGGCATGGGGATCTGGGGTCGTGACATTCCGGGACAGCACGTCCGAGTCTGTTAAGCGGTATGACGGCAGCACCGCGATCCGGTTTGTGCACCCGCTGAGCGGGACAGGTGGTGATCCGTATTGCGATCCAACACCGACGGAAGCTCTATTGCTGCACATTTCCCGCTCAACTGGACTCTAAGAGGTCACGCGGCCGGGGATGTCGTGAGGCCAGACGTGGCCGAAGCGGAAAGAATTGAGGTCGCTCTCGCGCGTGACGTGCATCCTGGGTCGACTGACATTGATAACAGTGGTGCAATTTGGTGTACAACAGTATTGTGGCTACTGCAAACGATGTATTGACTTGTAATTGAACTAGTGTCTCAGATTGTGAGGTTAGCTAAATTAGACTGTTGGACTCAGCAATTTGCAGAATAGTTCCATATTCCAAGTTTACCATGAACGCAAGCGGACCAATTCTGGTAGAGACATCTCGTTGCTCATGGCTATCCGCACATCGCACTGCCTCCGCTTCCCACATCGGCCGCTTGTTCACATCAGTGCACATTCGCCCACAGCACATGCAGCACATCCAGCAGTGCAGTGTGTAACCCGCGCTTGATGTGAATGGCATTCCTCGAACATTTAGCCAACGTCGCCTGTTGTCTCGGAGCCAAACCACAACAACAACAAAGTTTGATCGAGCCTGCCTCCTTTGCTTGATGCATAACCCGTCCACCTACAGTAAGGGACCCGCAGGGCTGGTCACCGAATTTTTGGCACCGCAATGTCTGCCGGGACCTACGCACTCTCCATACTGCGCTGGTCACTACTGCCGCGCTACGCACATTTGAGCTCGAGCGACCGAGCTCCACTATGACAGAAGGCATCGCAGCGCACAAAGAATACAAATCGGTGAATCCGGCATGCGAATACCATGACGCGCGTCGCTAGGTCGCTGCGCTTGATGCCGTTATTTGCCCGAGTCAAACGAGCGGCAGTCATGTTCGTGGCCAGTCGAGAAATTGTGGAGCGAGGTGTGACGTTCATCTGTGCGTTTTACCTTCCGGGAGCGTTTCGGTTCCTGCCGTGTTCCTGCGTTTCCGGGACCTTTTCCGCGCCTGTCGGCGCTGCTCGCTCCTCGCTGCATGCAGCACTGCATGGCATCCAGATGCAGGTCGTCGATCAATCTCATCATACTGGCCCTGTTCACGGCGGACTGATCGGTTGTGTGGTACGGACACGGGCAAGACAACAGACCTCTCTTGATGTGAATTTGATAGTGCCAAGCGACCCAAGGTCGAATGCGGCTGGGTGGCCGAGGATTGTGCTATGAAGTCGGCTAGTACTACACGCGCAGTGCGGAATGGCAGCCTTCCTAAGACCTCTTTGTCAACCAGGGTGTGGTGACTGAAATCTGGTGCCGAAATCCTTGTCCGGGCACTATGCAACGCTACTGATGCAAGTGGCGAACGCCTTCTAGTGTGGCGCAGGGAGGGGAGAAATGTGGCGTTGAGCTTCGGTGAAGTGAGAGCGATCACTGGTTGTTCGCCCGACGGAGATCGGTTTGACTGAGAGCGATCGCTGGAGACAGGGCTGGTCGTAGGAAGTCGCTTGTATCAGAAGTGCAAGTTGTATGACCCAAATACTTATGGGACTCATGGCACGGACGCCAACGATCAACCACATGCACGGCCTGATTAATCTCACGCGCAGCAGACAATCCTGGAGGTGGTACACATTAACTAAGATGCATGAGACTGCGCGACTGTCATGTGTTAATCCGCAAGACTCTGATAATGTCCATCGCCCGCGGACGGGGCACAGGCAAACTCGTGGATGTGATGCAGTGCAGTTATGGGGTTTGCGGGCCTGCCCGCCAGAATATATATTGTATGATGCAGCCCAGCCGCTTCTATAGGTGGTCAGAAGCAGGGGGAAATTAGATCTGCTGCGCCTGGGTGTTGCGCAGGAGAAGGGTCTCGATGCGGTCGAGACGCGAGCGCATGTCGTTGTGGTAGGTGTAGGTGACGCCGTCTCCGTCGGCGTCAGGGCCAAGGTTGGTCGAGTAGTTGAGCGCCTTGAAGCCCATGTAGACGGCCACGGCAAGGGCGGCACCGACGAGAGGGCCGATCCAGTAGATCCAGTGGTAGCCGGGGAACGAGCGGTTCATGACAGCAGGGCCAAGCGAACGGGCCGGGTTGAGCGAACCACCGGTGTAGTAGACCGAGAATGCCTCGCAGATGAAGAACGAGAGACCGATAGCGAGGGGAGCGATGAAAGTGGCGCGGTTCTTCTCAACAGCAAGCATGAGGATGGTGAACACGAGCATCGAGGTCATGAACACCTCGATCCAGAAGCCCTGGACGATGCTGGCACCACCACCGAGGGTAGTGGCGGCGCGGAGAGGACCGGGAGTGAGGCCATCAGCCAGGGCGGCACCAGCAAGACCACCAGCGATCTGGGCAATGGCCAGGAGAATACCACGGACAGGGGTGATGCCACGGATGAGGACAAAGGCGAAAGTGACAGCTGGGTTGAAGAGACCACCAGAGATGCGGAAGAAGCACCACACAGTGGCGCCAAGCGAGCAACCGAACATGAGCGCAATGAAGAGGCTGCGATGCGGTCAGCACTGGTTGGACAGTAGGGGCAGGCCATGGATAGCGTGGGAGGGCGTAGAGGCGCTGAGCTAGTGGCCTAGACCAGCCAGTAGCCCTCACCGACGTGACGTCAGGCGCAGGCAAAACTCACAGGTTGTCAGTGTTGATGGTGCCACCGCCAGACGCGTTTATCGTTCCAGTCACCGACGTCTCGGCCTGGAGTGCGACGCTGTTCGGTTAGATTTTTGGATCCTCTCTGCGAGCCAAACAACCTACCTAGTACCACCGAGAGAGAAGAAGAGGAACATGGTGGTGCCGATGAATTCACCAAGCATGGCGATGAAGTCTGCGATGTTAGAGAAAGGTGCTGCAACCAACAACCCCAGTGGCGAACTCACGGTTGCGCTGAGCCTGGCTTCCCGGGGCGATGACGGACTTCTTGTCACCCAGGGGTGGGGTGCGGCCCTTCTCGACATCATTGATGTCGAGGCCCGCAGCGGTGTGCTGGGACACATTGTCGTTGACGTTGGGAGACATGGTCAACTATACTATCGAAGAGTGACGTTCGGCGAGAAGCAACGATGAGGGAGAGGATATGAGGTGAAGCTGGGGAAAAGAGCACACTAAGAGATGATTATATACTGGCTGCTCAGCTGTGGCGTCGCTGCCCCGGCTCTGTGTCGTGGAAAAAGATGGCACACAGAGATCACGGCGCCGTACACGGGGCATGGGCAGAGTGGGGCGCGAAGGCGGCGGGCGTCTGGTCTTTCCACAAGAAGCTGAGCTGTCCGAGGCCAGAGGGGCGAGTATGTCCCCAGTCTGGCCATCCCCGCTCCGCATGCGGAGGCGAGACGCGAGCCAAGGTTGCTCTTTCGCTCCGTGTTTTCGTCCATGACCGTGCTCGTTTGCACGAGTGCACGGGCATGACGACCCGGGGGCGGCGGGACTTGGCCGTGACGCTTTGGCTCGGGTGTCTGGGAAGTGTGATGGCAACCAGACTGACACAAAGTGTCTCTGCATGGAACGGTGGCGTACGTGCTGGATACCAGGATTTTCATCAGGCACAGGCAGGTGCATTAAACTCATCAGGCGCTAAAGGGTCGAGAATGGCTGGATCCGGCGGTTCTCTCTCTTGATAAACGACGATGAGAGCGTCTGTAGAGTGAGTGGGTGGGGCCCTGGAGGGGCGAGGAGAGTGCAAAGGGAGCCATGGATGATGACGCCACCGGTCGCCCTCTAGCCTACATTTTTTTTTTTCCCTTTCACTATGTTGTTGCCATTAGCGTGTTCACCCGCGTCCCCGCTCCACGGTATGTCGGTCAGATCGTATCGTCGGTAAAAAGAGATTGGCCCCTGAAAAGTATGGCAATCTCGCAATGTTCGATTGCAGGTGTGTCGAGGATGATGACCCTTCGATACCGAGGTACTGGACTCCTTGATCACGGCGAGCCGTCGAGTAGCATGCGCTCGGGCAGGGTTACTTTTCTCCCTATCCTCGGCCTGTTCCGTAACCGCATGCGACTGTGCCGATAGAGAGGATGAAGATCTTACTCCCTGCAGTGCGAGGTCTCGCCCACAATCATCATAGCCACGCTTGGTTCGTTGTCATCTGGGGCGACGTGAATGGCCCACAGCGCCTGGCCGCCTTGGCTCACCTCACTGCACATTCCGATGGGGAATGGGCGGTTGGCCAGCACCGCGTCGAGGGCGACAGAACTGCTCCGCTCGTGCAACGCGAGCTGGGAAGCCAGCTATTCGAATTGAACGCGTCCAAAGTCGCGCCACGACGCCACGACGCTTGCGGTTGTAGCTTTTTCTGCGATCTCTGACCTCTCATCCGTGACTGTCACACGCACGGCCTTTGTGCGTGGGAACCAGACACGGGGAGTACACGGTAGGAGTTACCAAAGCACATCTATTTGAACACTCTCTCCAAGCAGACAGCGATCCCAGAAGTAGGGGAACAGGGCATGAAGGGCATGACAGAGCATAGTTTAAACGAACAGGGCGGGTCTTTTTCTCCGACTGTCATGACGCGCGGATGACGGCTAGTACCGAGGATCGGGCCAAGGGCGGTCGTGATCGACGTCGCGAATCTACGGCTCCACTTGTTGTAAGCGAACTTTTGCTGTCGTCACAAGCAACCCCCAGTCGTAGGAAGTGACAACGGTGGTTGATCGGTCGTACTGTTGCTATTGTCACTCAACCCTCCTCTTGCTTTCGACTTTGAGCAAGCACCTTTGATACTGCAGGTATTGCGGAAGTGAAAAGGGGAATTCTTGGCGATGCGGGAATGGTTCCAGTGCCAGTTTCAGATGTCGGGCCCGATTGCTCAATGCCGCTGATGGATGGTAACGCCCGTTCCTCCTGTGTCTAAGATATGCATCTGTGCGCCCCTCCAGCATCCGCCGATATGGTAAGCCAACTGACCAGCCTTGTGGCTGTGTTGAGAATGGCAACAACTCAACGTTCTCAGTGATAACCTCGGCGAAGTCGTCATCTCAGCATGGAATGGCAAGCAGCTTGCTATATATTATGCTCAGAGGACGTTCTACCCACTTGCGAGAATTGGCAGCGATGAAAGCCGTGAATTGCCGATCTTATCTCGTCCGACCTCGAGGAGCCTGAGTCTAATCATTGGACTACTACGAGGACACATGGACATGGTGAGCATGATATTGCATGCTATCCTCTTCGGAAAGTCAGCCTCGCCAGCTTCACGCAGGCGTCTGGGCTCAGCAAGAACGCCCAGGACCGCAATGTCATCCCATGTCACTTGACTGCTTGCTTTCCACAGCAATGTTCACCTGACATGGGCGCACAAAGTACAACTTATGACCTCGGAGCACTGAGCATCTCACATAAAGACCAGCCAGAAACCCATTTCATCCTTGCCACCAGAACTCCACATACAAGCAACCAAGCCCATCATGGACCACGGAGCAAACCAGCACGGTTTTGAGACCCCCGACGCACTCCCGTCCCACCGGGACAGAGAACGCAGGACAGAGATCACCGAGTCATCTCTCCGTGCGCAGTGGCGAAATACCTAGAGCGTACCGATACTGACCTTGATGCCTACTTTCCCACGTCCATGTCCGTTCCTTCGCATCAATCTCCAACAGGCGAATCATTCTCCAAGATTGACAGCACTGTCACCCCCGGCGCCAGCCCTCAGGAGGCGGCGACGACTCGCTACAGCCGGTACCCGGAGGGCATTGAGGAAGCTCTGATCGCGTAGGCACCCATGCTTCGACGGTGTTCACAAAAGAGCTGAGTATATTATCTACGATTAAAGGGTCGCATTGGCCTCACGAATGTCGGAAACGCGCCATGGAAGAAGTAGTAGGATGAGAAGTACAGAAGCATGAACGTTATGAATCGATTCGAAAGATGTGGGTTGTCGACTAAATAACAATGGCATGTCGTTGTCGTGTCTAATGTCTAAGCTGACATCGACGACGCCTGTAACACCCGTCCACGGCCCATGTACACTTGTAATCCCCGCTGGACTACCTAGGCAAGTCACTGAAACGCAGCCCAGCTCGATCCTTTTGCCGTTCAAAGTTCTCCGACCAAGACCCACTCAATGTATCGGGCGTCTCCCATCCGCCGCGCTTCGGTCCTTGCCTTTTGGCCAGCATTGCCATTGCTCTCTCCCGCTCGCTTTGAGGCTTCCCGCTTCTCGGCGGTGGTGGGCGTGGCTGTGCAGAGAGCGTCTTGTTGATACCAGTCAGGGGGTCGTTACGGGTCTTGGCGCGCGCATCTGCTCGTCTCCTCGTCAGCGCTTGTCAACGCCTCAGCAGAACACACTTGTCACGAGCTCGTCGACGGCTAGCCTCCTCTCCAGTCTCCTCGACGCGCTTGAGGTCCCGATCAGCGTACCACGGCTTCGTCTCGCGGTCGGGCCGTTCTAGATACATGGTAAGCTTGTCAGCCTCCTGGGCAGCTTTTCGACGAACAGCGTCCATCGGCGTACGTTCCACAGGTGCAGGAGCATCGCCCTAAAGCAGTCAGCAACCGCCAACGCTCCACCTAACATTCTCCACGTCCGCCCAGAAGTTGATATGTCCGTCAGATTGCCATTTACTTTCCCATTCTCGGCGCTCGGCGTCCACGTCGACTTCACGCTCCTTCCCCTTGTCCTTCCCTCTTGTGTCTTTAGGCCAGTCAAACTCCAATCGTTCCCGCTCCTTGCGCTTCTCATCTCGCTTCGCCCTCTTTGCGGCGCGTTCCTGCTCCCTCTGGCGCCGCTCGATGAGCTCATCGGATTCTGCGCCTATCGCTGAAGTGGAAGGAAGATGATCCTCTGGTGTTCCAGCACGCCGGCGCAGCGCATTCAGACGCGACTCTGACGCCTACACTGTCAAGATGCTGCCACCGCGACCACTCACAGCGTCTAGCTCGACCTGCTCGCGTGCCAACTTCTCAGCCAACGCCTTTGCCTCATCCTCTCGCACACGTTGTTTGTTCTTCTCATTATACGGATGGTAGGATTTATGACTGCTGTTAGAGTCGGCTGGATGCCTGAGACTCACTGAAGGATCTGTAGTCGAGGCATAGTATAGCGCGACTCTGCAATCTACAGAGGTGACCAGTTCGTCTCTTTGGGTGGCAAATGCGATCAGGACGGAGAAGTGTCCTATCTCCGCCCGCCTATCTGCTCCCGCACACTGACGTCTGTGCCAGATACCTGATGGTGATCAGTGTCCTCCACTTTGACTGTCCATCTAGACGCAATCGCCACTTATTCCACTTCACGAGGCTGAGGGAGCGATCCTCATCGCACAGGTCGTCTCATACAACTACGACATTGTACCTAAGCCAAGATACTACCTGAAGGAAACCCAACGCTATGGTAAATACCCCATCTCTTCCAGCGCTCATGTCAGCTTCTCCGAATCCGGTCGGCCACGGGCACCGCGCGCGTCACTGTGGACCTCGACACGCCAGGCGAGGAGCTCAGCCGGCTTATTATGGAGACCGTGCCCAAAACGGAGGCACAGCCTGACCCAAAGACGGTGGTTATCAGCAATCAACCCGGCAGCCGCGGCGACAAGGTGACGCTCGATGCGCTAAAGGGGCGAAAGGTCGGCGACATGGGGTTTAGGTGAGTCGAGCACGTCGGCCGTAGTGCTAACAGTCAGCCACGGCGACCTCTTGTTCCTGGACTACAAGCCGTTGGAGGAAGCAGCTCCACCGGTCACCGCGCCGGAGCCGCCTACAGCCGTGTCGACGTCTGGCCGGACGGTGACGCTTCCAGAGTCGGCAGCGGCGGCAGCATCAGCTGCTTCAACTAGTCACCCAGCTGTCCCCAAGGCCAATCTGGATCATGTCGTTGAGCCCGAAGTGGACGTTTACTGGCGCCAGCAGACCGGCAAAATCGAGCGGTCGCGCGATGCAGTGTTCTGTCGCCATGGAGAAAAGGGCATGTGTGACTATTGCATGCCTATAGAGGTAGGTTTTGTCAGTCGCTTAGTGCTGACTTTCCAGCCCTATGACGCCAAGTACCACGCGGAGAACCAGATCAAGCATCTATCCTATCATGCGTACTTGCGCCAGCTGCTGGCAGGCCGCCCGCCATCCTCCACATACGACTACCCGCCCCTCACCCCTCTGTCGCTCGACGTCCTCACCCCGTGTCCGAGTGGCAACCATGCACCCTTCCCCGAGGGCATTTGCTCCAAATGCCAGCCATCTGCTTTAACTCTGCACTCCCAGCCGTTCCGCATGGTCGACCATGTGGAGTTCTCCAGCCCCTCGATCATCGACTCGTTGCTGTCCGCATGGCGCAGAACAGGTTCACAGCGGCTGGCGTTCCTTATCGGACGATACGACAAGTATGAGAAAGTTCCCATGGGTGTCAAGGCAGTCGTCGAGGCAGTCTGGGAGCCCAGGCAAGAAGGCGAGATTGACGGTCTGACAGTGGAAACCCCCTGGGCGGATGAGAAGCGCGTCGCACAGATTGCCGGATGGTGTGAGCAGGGGCTAGGCGTTGTTGGCATGATCTACACAGACCTTACACCGTGAGTGCATATACTGGTAATAGCTGACAACTAGCGACCCAGACGACATCACGCAGACCCTTTACAAGCGCCACGCCCAGAGCTACACCGCATCTGGCCTCGAGATGCTCACAAGTGCTCAGTTTCAGGTTGACCACCCGATGCCCAGCAAGGCATCGCCAACTGGCCACTTTTCGTCGCGGTGGGTTACATGCTGCCTGACTGGCACGCAGGACGGCCAAATCGACGTCATAGCATGGCAAGCGACGGAGCAAGGAGAGGCGATGGTGAAAGCGCACACGGTTGAGGCATCTGTGGACCCCAAGATCGTTCGCGTTCGCACCCCGGGGAAAGACGAGTACATACCGGAAGTCTTTTACAGCTACAAGAACGAGTATGGGATTCAAGTGAAGCAGCCGGCGAAGCCTGCCTTCCCTGTGGAATACCTGTTTGTCAACGTACGTGTGTCCTCAACAAAGCTAATCCTCAGGTAACACACGGCTTCCCAGTCTCGCCCGACCCGGCGTTCCTGTCCAACAACTTTCCCGTGGAGAACCGTCCTGGTCTCTCGGACCAGTCTATGGAGGTTGTGGTCCGCGAGCTGCTCAACATCCTGCGCGGGTCGGACGCGGATGTCTCCGACGCCTCGACATGGCCCTCCTTTGTCAAGGAGCAAGTCCAGCGCTGGCTGAGCGACTGGCACCTTGTGACCTTCCTGTGCATGCACGGCCCATTCTCCATTGAAGAGCAAAAGCTCATCGCGCAAGCGGCCACGGCCCACCACCACCCCGAACACGCCAACGCTCTGGAACTACTCTTTGCCTCCTCAGGGTGGCGGACACTGCTGTCTCTCGTAGAGGCAACGTCTGCAGCTGCGACTCCCCCTCTCACTGCCACCGACCAGTTTGATCGCATGGGCATAGACTCTCCTGGTGCGGGTTCTGGCGTCCCATCGGGGACGCACACGCCTGCCTCTGCAGACGCCGGCGCGGGTGCTGCTTCGGGCCCCAAGGCATGTCCGCACTGTACATTCATCAACGAGCCAGGAGCGTCGGATTGCGACGTGTGTGGTCTGCCTTTAAACTAGGTTGTGCGGCCATACATTCCATACATGTAGAAGATTGGAATACTGCAGCCGACATAGATGCATTGCATGTTTCCACCATCTCTGATGCCGTTGTGTTAGGCGACTATGCCATATGCCACTCATGCGGTTACAGAGGGGTCAGATACTATCGTCACTGACATCACGAGCCCATCTTCGGTTAGGGGATTATAGCATGCTGTATCGTCACACAATATCGACTGCATCATCGATGATGGCTATGCGCGGCCGCATGAGTCCGCTTACACGTCAGCGAAGGCATTGGGAGCAAAAACAAAAAGATATGACCTCTGGCGGGGTCGAACCGTCGACCTCATGCGTAACGCTGTACAAGTGTTAAGCATGCGCTCTAACCAACTGAGCTAAGTGGCCAATTGTGAAAGTCACATGACCGCTAGGCTTCTGACCGCGCTCAGCATATCTCGGCATCACGGCATACATGTATTCGCTTCTGAGCACTGCTTTGTGCAAGTTGGGAATATCGTTTGCAAAGTGTCCTAGTTGTAGTGATAAAGCGACACCATTGAGAGGTGCCACTCTCGATTAGGTTTGAGAAGGGCACGCGTGAGACAAGCTATCATGGCGAAACGACGGAGCCACATCGATCATACAAGCTGCTCGATGTCGATGGTCAAGATGTCCTGCGGTCAGCTGCGCCAGATTCGCACCCACCTTGCCCTTCTTGATCTCCTCGAGACTGGGCATCAGACCCAGCCTTAGCAGTTCGGCCGCCTTGGCGACATATGGGTCGCGACCGATGGACGCTACGGTCGTAACTTGGCCGCTCTTCTTCGCCTGGTACAGCACAAACTTGCGTTAGGCAACACCGAACATCAAAACCCACCTTGAGACCGGACCCGTCAACCCACTGCTCGTCAAACTTGGCGCCCGTGCCAACGTAGCGGAGGCCGCCACCAATGCTTGACCAGAACACCGGCACAAGGTGATAGGGTTGCAGGTCATTCGGGGTCGCAATGTTGTGGGCGACGCGACGGCCGTGGTTCCCTGCCACGTTCCAGTGCTCGACACGTCGAGACTGCTTGTCCGGGAACTGAGGGTAGTGGGCAATGTCACCGATCGCAAAGACGTTCTCCTTGCCCTTGACCCGGAGGTACTCGTCGACGACAATGCCTCCATCTTTCTCGAGGTTAAAGGAGGAGTCCTTCAAGAAGCCAGTGGCAGGTGCGACGCCTTCTTGTCAGCCTCCCGCAATAGTACCTCCGACACCTGTCACTCACCAGTGCCCATGATCACGATGGAAGCTGGAAGCGGCTCTTGACCCTCAATGTGCAGCTTGCTGACCTTGCCGTTCTCGGCTGAGATCTTCTCAATCTTGGCGCCGAGGATGAACTTGGCTCCCTTCTCCTCCAGGCTCTTGACAATCGCCTTTCCAATGTCCGCGCCCAGCATTGCCTCGAACGGGATCTCGTCGACACCCACAACAGTCAGGCTGCGGGTCTCCTTACCGGTGAGCGCAAGGACAGCCTCCAGGCCGATGAAGCTCGTGCCGATGACAACTACATCCGCGTCCTTGCCAATGTTCGACGTAATCTGCTTGATATCATCGACGTGACGGATTGTAATGACTCCATCTAGGTCCTTGCCCTCGATTGGGATCTTTTTGGGCACCGCACCAGGTGACAGCACTAGGTAGTCGTAGGATACCTTGTCGCCAGTCGTCGTGGTGACAGTCTTGTTCTCAGTGTCGACTTGGCTAACGGTAGTCGAGGTGCGCAAGTCCACGCCAAATAGGTTCTTGAGGTCCTGCGGGGTGCGCCATTCAATTGCCTTGGCATCGTCGATCAGCGCTTTTGAGAGCTTTGTACGGTCGATAGGTGCGTATGGCTCCTGCGACAGAACGATGATGTTGCCGTCAAAGTTACTCAAGCGCAAGGCCTCCAAGGTGCTGATAGCACCGGACCCACCACCAACAATCACCACCGTCTGCCTCGTAGTGGCTGCGATGGGCTTGCGGGGCTTCGAGACCACGCGAGAGCCTTTCTTCTGCTGCACCTTTGCGACAGATGCAGTCACGACAATCTTGCCATTCTTGATCTCGACCTCGTACTTCTCCAAAGAGTCTAGTCCGGGGGCGTCCTCGATGTCACCAGTCTTGACATTGAAGCAGGCTGAGTCTCAGTGATGTTCATTCTGCAGCTAACCTCCGTGCCAGGGGCATACCACACGTCCGTCGTTCGACAACACACCCTCTTGACATTAGTTCTTGCACAAGCTCAAACCCACTTTCAAGGGGTGCACCATACTGTATGTCAGTGGCATTCAGTCGATGCACTTACGTGAGAGCAGTTGGCTTGCGTAGCATACTGTCAAGTGAGCCGAGCCACTACCTCATCTTACAACCTCGCCCTTTACTTTCGACAGGAGAACCCGGCCGCCCTCAAAGTCTACGGCCTTGACTTGACCTTCGTTGAGCTCTGAGGCTTCCAATACTTCCAGCGACTTTAGGTCGGACATGGCGCGGGATGAAGTTGAGAGACGGATAAAGCGGTTGGTTGGGTGCCGGGGCAAGAAAATTCTGGGACGATATGCTAGGCGCGACTGGGAAAGGAGAGTACGGGCTGTGAACATGTGCTACGTCTTCATCAACGGAGACACGGCTGCGTTGCATGGGCAGTGAGGTCTGCCTAATGTATGTCGAGGCGAGCGCAAGACTGAGCATGCCATGACGTCTGTTCGGACCAATCGGAGACGTGGTATTGCTATGACGATATCAGTTCACATCGGTCATCTGGATGCATCGGACTGCGAAGACACCGATGGGTTATGAATATTGCACGTGGTTCGTGGTGCTACACCTCAGTAATAACCCAGCGTGCTTCTGAGGGATCATGTCTGCTGAACTCTTCCAGCTTGCTTATCAGCTCAACCGGCAAACAAGAGTTCTTCGCACCTCGCTACTAATGCATGATCTCAGCTAACTTATAAGCTTAGTGATGCGCATGAATGGATCAACGAGATTCCTCCCCTCCTCCCCTCTTTCCTCCCTAGTCGTAAGTACCATCGAAGGCTGATAGAGTGATATCGCAATGAAGATTCGCCGGCACAAGGCCGTTCGATTCGTCCTTCTCACCGTACGAGTATACAAGGCGTAGCCTTGGCCGCTTTCGCTGGGGTTCGTAATCCTCCAGGTCAGACGATAGATCTCCAGCGGCAGAGAGGCGATGGACAACGGGGACCCCGTGAGAGGAAGCGACGTCAACGGCGAGGATAACGGCGAAGACGGCACCTCTGGCGAGGGTATAGTCGTGTCCAGCTTGGGCCCAGATGGCCCGGCCACGGACGACGGGCCGGCGCGAGCAGGCACAGCGAGAGGAGGGCCGACGTGAGAGAGTCCAGCGCGATAAGGGCCAGAGGGCTCTCGAGGGGAAAGATAGAGAGGCGCCAGCGACAGGAGGGTTGTTGAGAAGAGGGCCAGCGCGAGAGGGGCCGGCGCGAGAGGGACCGGCGAGAGAGGGACCGGCGAGAGATGGACCGGCGAGAGATGGACCGGCGAGAGAGGGACCGGCGAGAGATGGACCGGCGAGAGAGGGACCGGCGAGAGATGGACCGGCGAGAGAGGGACCGGCGAGAGGAAGGCCATCCATCCGGGGGCCACTGCGAGGAGGGCGAACAAGAGGAAGGCCCAAATGACAACTTGAGCGGCGCTGCGGCCACATGTGTCGGAACACTCCGTCTCACTGTTTGGCTCAGAACTCCTCCGACGCGGGCACCCTGGGCTTCGCCTTCTCTGCCCTCCTCTTCTCCTCAGCCACGATGGACTGAGCCACCTTCCTCATCTGCATTCCCAGCGTTCTCCGAGAACGCGTGTACCCATCAGCTCGGGCGAAGATCTCTGCTAGTGAGCGTCAGACCACTGCTGATGAAGCAACCGGGATCGAAGGGAGGACGCGATACTTACCGAGGCGATCGAGCAATGCAGACTTCTCTCCCTGTCTCCTGTCCGCCAGCAGATACTCCGCCATTGGCAGAACAGTGGCCAGGTCGGGTTGCTCGTTGGCGGAGGTCCTCGATGACCCGGTCGCAGTGCGACGAGCCAACGCTTGCCGTGCTTGCGAAGTGTTGTAGCACTTCGCATCTCCCGCGGCTGCGCCTGACCCTGCACCTCTCGGATTGTTCCGTCGTCATGGTGCGTGAGCTCGCCACGGACGACTTTCTCGAAGACTGAGCAGTCAGCCTTCTACATGTGGATGAAAGCAGCGTTATGTACCACTCACCCCTGCGCGCGGCGTTGGTCGCCCCAATCCGATCGAGGAAGTCTCCATTGACTGCTTTGTCAAGCCCACATCCATGACGACCCGAACTCCGGGCTGATCGTAAGCTCGGCGCTTGTGGCAGAGACGTACCGAGCTAGAAGCCGAGGTACACGACAGACAGGTACTCTCGGTCTGTTGTGCGGCGATTGCTATCCTGTCTGCAGCCCACCTCCGCCAGCAGGTCAGAGTGACGCGTCCCGCTGCCAGTCCTCGGAGGTCTGCAGGTCAACGACACAATCCGACAGGCACCTTGGGGGTAACCGTAAAAAGGTTGACGGAGCTCGGAAGGCAGGGGAATGAGAATGGGACTGGACATACCTGCATTACCTCTTTCACCGTGGCAAGACCGACGGCCACCTGGCGGGGTGACGGCCTTTGCTTTGGGCACGACAATTGCCCTTGCGGCCCGAGCGGCGTCTGAAGTCAGCTTCGCGGAGGCCAACGCGATGACTGACTGATGCCCGCCATGTCAGCATCCATCCTTCCGCTGGCTGCAGCGTCAGGAGAGACAGTGCTGTCCCGACGCGATACTTCTCCACAGCTTGACGCAGGTGGGTCGAGCTCTCCCAGGCTGTGAGACGCTCTGCGATGTGGGTCAAGCTTTCTCATGCTTACGCCACAAGATGCGCGGAGCCGATTTCAATGTCCGGCAAGAGAACGCCTACCCGTCGGCCGTGGCGATGTCACTTGGCGTCAGCTGACATGGCAAAGTGCGCTCACAGAGGACATTGTATACAGCGTCCAGGAACAGATCCGGCTGCTTGTGGTCATCACAAGCATGTCCAGCTGCTGATGTCTGTCGGTGGCAATATGGTGCTGACATCAGTACTGTCCGCCACAGTGACTTACAAGCACCAGCTGCTCCACCGACCGCCGGAAGCGTGCGCGAACTTCCTTACATCGAAACAGTCGTCACTCGGCGGCCGAGTCTTGGGGATTGCCTTTGCAGTCTCTTTTGACTGATGCCCCTCCATAAAAGGTAAATGGCTGACATGTTGTGGGAGCAACGTGGCTGAAGAGCTCACGCCGCTTTGTTGATGCCGCCCTCGAATTGTCAGACGGGTTGGATGGGTCCAGCGGCAGTCTGCCGCCTTCATCGACATGCCGGTACGCTGCGGCGAAGAGCTGCAAGATGTCGTCCGCTGTTGTTAGTTTGCTGAAGACGTTGCTGAAGACGACACCATCGTGTACCAACCAGTGTACTTGACCCGGTTGATGGGGAACCCTCCGTCGTACACCTGGCTGTTGCAAACCCTGATGCTGGGCCAGCGTCGTTCCAAAGGCGGCGATGCAGATAGACTCCATGACGTGGACAATGGAGGCGGGGACGGCGGAAGGGACCCGGCACAAGACGCGTTTGGTCCAGGAGGCAAACGGCCTACTCCTTTTGGCTTGGGCCAGCGCGCTGTTGTCGTATGTTTGTCGCGCGTGAGTCCACATCCTCCAGTAGAACGCGTCAGCCATTCCGACGTAGCGCTCCCCTCGAGGACTGCAAAGAACATACAGCCCTCCGCCCCGGCTCCCTTCGGCATCGCGGTTGTCTTCGGCCTCGAGTTGAACCATAACAGCGTTCAGATCTACCAGCCGCTGGTTTTCAACAGCCCTGCGGGTCAGCGTGTGTCATAGAGAGGATGACTGGTACCTACCTTAGGAACTCTCTGCTCTCAGCAACGGCTCGTACTGCAGGAGCAGGGCCAGTGCGAGCTCCAAGTACGACGCGTCGAAGGCTGCACTAGATTGTAGCATGCCATCAAAGTTGCGTGGCGCGCAGGAACCCGGTGCCTTGAGTCCCGACGACGATGTAGGGTCCCGATCGTAGACGGGGTTGCCATTGCGGTTGACTGCAAGGAGGTAGCCCTTGACCACGACGGAATACGTCTCCTTTTCATCTGCAGTCAGCAGCTGCAAGAACATTCTCACGACCCACGGCACTCACCCAGGCGTCTCACGTGTGCGGAGTGACCACCCGAGCTGTGCGGAGCCAGCAGACGCTCGACCTCGGGGACGATGAGGGCCAAGTCCGTTAACGGGCCCTGGAGGTGGTAGTCCCACCAGCGCGAGCTCGGCGAGCCACCGCTTGCCCTCTCTCTGAAGGGCCAGAGCGTTGTTCATCCACGATGGCTGCGTGTGGGCTTCGCCCTCGCGGATGATGCTTCCTCGTCGCATGTGAGCGAGCCGTCGAGGAGCTTTCTCAGCACTATCGCGTCGTCAGCATGGCTCGGATACAGCGGCCGTGACTAAGATGCGATCACTCACCCCATTCCGCGGCACGCGATTCGACACTGCGCTGGAGGAAAGCCCTGCCGACCTTCTCATCCAGCCAGCAGGGGTACCGTCCCGTCACCCAGACTGCCGGTAAGTGGAGAGATCTTTGACGGTGCAGAGAAGACTTACTCAACGTGAATGCCAGGTCAACCTCTGGGAGGTACTCCCTCCAAGTGTCTGCGCGTCGGCAGCCCGGACCACAGATCCCATTCGCCAGTCTTGTCACGTCGTCCCAGTCTCAGCCGAGATTCTGTTGGTAATCAGCCACGAAGTACAACATGTGCGGTAGCAATGGGAGGCTGAACAGCGATGTACATACCTCCATCACGCCGCCCAAAGAATGGAGGCTCTGGGTCCTCTGCTCGGGACTGAGCGGGACGTAAAGCAGGTTGCCCGAGCTTGATGCATTTGCGGCCAGTCGCCCCGCATCTGGGTTCAGAAGACAGTCGTCAGATACACGTACTAATCTCAAGCGTTCGAGCCTCCATTCTCGCCTTGCCTTATGGGTCGAGGGGGGCGAAGCGGGCGCCCAAGCGGCTCTCCTCAACGGCCTCGCGCACCTGGACCATCGTCCGGCAGTGGGTAAAGGCACGGCCTAGCTGTGCCAAGATCGCAATGCGGATCTTCGGCACCATCTGGACGATATCACGGTGGCAATCCAGATGGTGTCTGAGTAATCAGTGTCTCGACAGCCATGTGCTAGGAAATGAGAGGGAGGAGAAAAGAGAGGGGGCAATACTCACGCGATCTCCTCGTCGCCAACACCCGATGGAGTAAAGAACTCCTCGGTGAACTGTTCCAGCTGTGCCTTCCCCACCTCCGCTGTCGCCTGAGACAGCGAGCTGTCAAAGGCAGGGTTGGGGAGGGTGTGGAGGGGTCGTCTGGAGAGGCCCGTCAACCGCTCTCTGACACCGCTGTGGCAAGGCCAACCTAAGTATCAGCCTTGCGTATGAAACCCCAGGAGGACACACCACGCAGAAGAGGACGGGGACGAATAGGAAGGGATGCACAGGGAGTACAGAACAAAAGCACTCACAGCTCGTTGGCCACGAGAGCCTTGCAGGTGGGAAAGAAGAGACGATGGAACGTCCCACCTTTGTAACTCCAGTAACAGAGACCGGCCTCTGTTACTGGAGTTACAGAGCTGTCGAATCCAGAAGTCGCCATAGAGTAAGATTTGTAAGCACTACAGTAGAATGAGGAGTATATCGATGAGAGTAGGGAGTGGAAGAGAAGTTGTCTGGAAGTGTACTTCCCCGGAAACCAATATATACTGCACCGTCAATCTTCGTAGCACAGCATTGTGGGGCGTACATGTCTCACAACTGCATCAATTGACAAGATCCATGCAGAACGTCACGCATGGCGACATGGGAATGTATCGATGTGGAGTGCCTCATTCCTCACAGTGCTTCTTTGAGTAGCTCCATTGATCCTCGCACCGCCTATCACACATGACAGCATGGGAAACGTTACATTTAGGAAATGCATTGAGTGCTTGTTTGATCACCGTTAAACATAGCTCATGCTGATCAGTAGATTGTACGCTTTGTCAGCATGGAATGTGACGGAGACTCGGCAAACTGAGAGCTGAGAGGTCGACGTTGAGATGGCTTGAGCGACTGCACTTGACAGTGTGGCGCCACTGAAATTTCTACTCTGGATGATGCTGGCTGGCACATTTAACAGCATTTGTCTGATTTTCTGTCATTTGATCTCGGGCAGTTCCTATGCGCATAGCAGTTGAGTAAGCTTCTCATCGCCTCATTCCACCACAGTTCGTATCTTATCCGTGACTTCCACAAAATATGATGAGAGCCTGCGTGTGAGGCAAGAGGTGATCCAGCATGGGGCGTAGCTAAAATTATGAGGATGAAGTAGGGCCTCATGATCATCATCGTTCGGGCGTTACGATGCCACGACCAGGCAGGCCGAAAGGCTGTGTAAGTTACGGGCTACGCATGCAACACAAGGAGCACGGTGTTTGTCTGGTGATCACTGGAAGTAGCCCGAATTTACAGATAACGAATATGATGGTCGTCTGACACACGGATACTTGCCGTCGAGTGAAGGCGCACTTTGCAAATTCAGAAATGGGTACGCGCCCCAATGCCTCAGAGGGCGCTCAGGCGCTCAGTGCGTGGGAATGTAATGACCGGATACGATGATCCGATACCATTCTGTACAATAAATCACTGTCGCGCTCATCGCGACTATCTGTTCGGGCACTTTGACCTATCGTCCCCCGCGCCCCTCATTCCATCTTGCAAATCCAATTGCGTGACCTGTGGGGCTAGGTGACGATCTGTGATTCTCGACGAGCAATGACTCAACAACCGCTTCTCCCGATGGCTAGACCTAGCTCGAATCACAGCGTCCTTCCCCGTTTGGCTCGATGGATCTGCGATCTGCAATGCTGTTCACACAATCACAGGATGTACCGACGGCCTCGTTGCTGTACGCCCGACGTGCAAGTTCCGCTCCGGTGAATCTGCTACAGCTTGCCTGAACTGACCACCTTTTGGGAATATTCTTGCGTCGCAGCGTCGAGTCATGGGGGACAATCAATGTACTGTATGCCGAGCAGCAAGCATGGCTGGTCTTTCGGGGCTGGCATGGGTGATCTGGCAACGCTAGTGCCGCAGAAGACGCTGAAGCAGTAGCCGAACACCTACCTGCCTTCACACTTCCCCTCCTTCTCTCCACAGCTCCACACCATCAGTTTTGTTTCTCGACACCTGCCTTCTTCAGTCGCTGCCCTTCATTATCCCCTGCTCCTGCGATATCCATCCAGCTGCTACTACCGGCTGATTCTTGCTATCCGTGAAGTAAAGTCAGGTATCCCTTTTGCTGATGACTTCTCTGCCACATGTGAGCACGCGAGGTCCTGGCGAAACGAGAGATTAACTTCCTCCCCTGCCATGGCTGCCTGTCTGACCTACTCTAATGCACAGTCCGACACGTGGCAACAGGTTTTTGACCGCAATCCTCTGGCAAAAAGCCTTTTTGGCAAAGTTTCTGCCGACTTCTTGGCGTCAACACCTCCAGCGCTGTTGGAAGACATTGACAGCATCAAAAACACAATCAGCCGCACCGAACATGATCGAACTCGCACTCAACCCGTGGCTCTCCCATCCACCTCAGTCACTGCCTCCTCTGCCACTGCCTCCTCAGCCGCTACCTCCTCCGCCACTGCCTCGTCGTCGACAAGTTCTGGTTCTGCTGGCGTACCAGAATTGGGTTCCGCCAGATTCAGCACTAGCAGCCTACAGAACGTCCTAAATGCCCTGAATCAAGCCTACACCAATATTTCCGAAGGTTTGCATACCCTGCCTCTTTCTCGTCGCGTGCGACTATTGACATCAGACACACGGCTCTGTGCAAAGCGGACCTACGGGGTTCTAGCCACGGGATACGTTGAATCTGTTGACCGACACTATGGGCGGCTTTTTCAGCGGGATCCGATCTCTCTTTCTGGACTCCGGCCGTCAGCAGGTCGCAATGCTGTCGCATTTGACCGGCTGCTGGAAACGAGTCCCATTTTCGATGTCCCGTACTTGGAGCTGGGCTTGGCCCTACTGTATTTTCACGAGCCCAGTCTGATGACTGTTTTTGATTCGTGAGTTCTACCCTACATGATACAGCCGCACCGATGCCCGAGGCGTGAAGGCTGACCCGAAGGGCTGTCAGTAATGGAACTGCCCCTATAATCAGGGAGGTCGTTGGCAATCTGTGCAAAGCGGACCATTGCAACGCAACGAAAAGCGATGGTCAAGGCGTGTATGTGCTGTGCAGTCCCACTGGTGCAGTCTATATCGGTTCGACGGACGTGTTCTACTGGCAAGTGCTATGTCATGAGCTCCTCTTCGACGGCAGCAAGCTCGGCGCTGCGATGAGGAGTAGTAGCTTTGCAGGATGGACGAGGACCATTCTTTGCCAAGTTCCTCGCGGCACTTCTCAGCATGTTTTGCATGTCCTGGAGTCTATCTGTATTGCGGCTTTTGGGACGACGCTGGAGGTAAACCAGGGCTGTAATACCCGTGTCATCGATACTCGCTTCCCAAGAGTGCTGCTCAAATACGCAGGTAAGTGCACTCCGTTAAACTTTTTGAAGAACGACCCACAGACACTCACTTCAGACCACGAAATCTTGGGTCTGCTGAGAGCAGCATTTCTTCGTGTCGATGGAGGAGGAAAGTTACCGGGCGACCCTTCTTCCTCGACGGACTCGGGACAGCAAGCCATGGCCGACTGGCGCAGGCTCTTCGGGGATGCCGTCCCTCGCATGGAGCCCAAAACGATGTTCGACATTCTGTCCGGGAAGGAGCACCGGCCTCTCAGCAGAACTGTCCTTGAAATTCGTCCGCTGAGTGATGGCCACTTCGACTGCAAGCCCTTCAAGCGGAGAGCGAGGAAAGCAGGTCTGCCGGAGGCGGATCCCGACACAGAGTGGTTCAAGCTGTTGCCGAAGAAGAAGCGTAGGGACCGATTCAACTGATTTCCATAGCACCGTGCCTATTGGTCCGTTGCAGGCTGGTTGCGCTCTACATCGCAGGCTGCAGCATGCAACAGTGGTGTCCTGATGCATTATCTGTGGTAACATACCGCTATGACCCCAGACGCTACATACTTGCTGTCTTTCAAAGCACCCGCGTTCTGTCCGTCCGTTGAATTAGTCCAGTCTGCGTGCCTTGACGCCACGTACATTTCTGGAGCGTATGCCACACTATCCGCTCAACCGCAATCCCCGCTTCAGCTGCAGAGTACTCTTTGCATAATCATCGTCCCTTATGTGTGATCTCTCGGGCTGCTATTATTCGCAACACCCGGAGACCTACAGCATGTATGTGGAGGGCGGCGTAGCCTCTCGCAGTGTGCCTAGATCGATGCGCAGCAGTTCTGCTTTGCATCCTCGACAATGGGCGGAAAAGTCAGCGCTGCCTTCAGTGTGGCGCCACAACTGAGTGGGCTTACGCGTCCAGTGGTCTCTAGCTCCAGTCCATTTATTACATTTTCTGCGAATTGATGATGATTTTCTGCTGTACAGAGAGTATCTTCGCCGTATCTTAGGAGTATCTTTGTGCGCACTTGGGCATCCCAGTATTATCCCTCCTGACCACGCTTCAAGTCGCAACCGTACAATCCTCTCTACAGATGGACATCTGTGGGAGCCGAGAGGTGGTGGGTCGGAGCTCGAGGGCATGACAGAAGCACTGGTTTCACCGACCTCGGCGGCCGTTGATGCATGATGCACGCTCGAGGATGGGTCGAAAAATGTGTGATTGTCGGCCCTCGCCCTTCCTGCAAGGCATAGGTGCTTCATTGAATTCGCCACGAAGCAACAGTATGAGATCTGGACACGAACACTCATTTCCCTGGGGTAACAGGCATCGTGCAGGGCATTACGCAGATGTTCATCTCCGACACAAAGGATGTCCCGCTAATCGCAGATACTCAGAAGTGCCCAGGCGTGGGAATACGCAGATCGTATGACTAAGACTGACACTACTCCAAACGGTGACAGACAGCAGGCATGTACCCAGTTTAAGAGAAGCAGCAATGAAACCGTCGCCGATGGCGCCCGATGCGGTGTGTATGTCGGGCGTTTTGTCTTTGTCGTCCCTCGCGACCATTAAAAAGTGTCTCTTGGCGACCACAACTGCGTGACCAGTGGAGCCGATCTGCGCTCAACAATCAGTCCTTTTATGTGGGTTGTGCTGTCCTTAACAACAACCCCAGCCCGGGCATGGGCGCATCTCTTGGCAGTACACTGACTCGTCTCTGATGCCAATCTGGGGTTTGCACGCCGTGCGTTACCGCGAAAATCACACACTCGGGCTGCCGATCCCACAGTCGTCAAATTTGCAAAACGGTGGCTGGACTTCTCAGAATCATCTGCGCGGAGCTGTGCCAGTCGATCGACGAGTACTGCGCAATACTCAACATCGGGTATTCGTGGTCCGCGACATGCTACAGGACTGTATATAACCGGTCCACCGCGGTCGAACGACGTCCACTGGAATCCCCCATTCCCACTAGGGAGTTGGCACACTGGGCGTCTCCTAGTGATCATGCTTGCTCTCCCTACACCGCTCATACCCTTCACCGACAGGATGCTCGAGTCAAGCCCCCCGTCTCAAGCATCACGCATTGAGCTTGCCATGCTGTCTCAGTATGAGCCCACCTTACAGGCAGCCTTTGCAGAGTATGTTCATTTTCTGCATGCCCACATCCAGATCTCCACTGACACTGGCAGTTCGCTGGCTCAGGCCGTTCGACGTCTTGGGCCCCAAAACCCTCATACCCCATACCTCACTCACGACAACCATTCCTACTCGCCTGCTGCCGAGATCCGGTTGAGGTGAACGAGGTGAACGGATACCCATGGCAAGAGCTCGAGGCCGACCTGGATGACAAGATCGCCGAGTTCTTCAGGCCGGCCAATTTCAGCCAGGACCGCACCAGGTACGTACAGTATAATAGCATCATACAGTCACAACTCTGCACATGCCGCACATCTCACGTTAACCACCCCAACTTTCAGCATAGTGGTCTGTATTTCGTGCGGCTGCATATCAATACGTCCTATCGACTTCTCCCGCAGGCCACCATCCCTCCCTCCCTCTAACTCATCGTCCTGGCTTCACGGTCACGTGCACCGCATGACTGCCTCATGTTGCTGTTATATCCCCTCTCAACCTCTCAACGAAGCAGCTAACCAACAAGGCTATACCTCGACGAGATTGACGGGCAGCCCTCTGGAAACCAATACGAGCTGGCTCTATTGGTCCAGGCAGGTGGGTCACAAGCGCGACTGACGTGGTGCTCATAATCAGGGTGCGCCTTCCCCAACTTGAGAAGCTGTGGGACGTGGTAGAAGCTCTCCACGGCGCGCGACAGTTCGGCACGCACAGGCCTCTCAGCCCTGATGCGAGGCAGGAGCTACGCGACGAGCAGCGTCTCTTGTGTATGTCGTGGACGTCGTTGCCAACTCACAATTAGACGAGAACCGGCTCGACAAGCTGGACGAGGCGGAAGTGCGCTACTCCGGCTGGAAGCGGCCTGGCGGGCACAGGCAATCACGGAAACGTTGCGAGTAAGTCACGTCATAGACCACGGCCGCAGTCTGGCGAAACGCAAGAACAATGCTGACGCTTTAGCTTCTGAACTCTAGCCCGGGATTGTTCATCCAGCTCGCCCGTGACATGCAGCGTGCCTGCGACGGGAGCCCATCGCATCAACCTGCCCCGTTACATCCTGGAGTTTTCTA
This sequence comes from Cutaneotrichosporon curvatum, assembly GCA_001600275.1. Taxonomy (NCBI): domain Eukaryota; kingdom Fungi; phylum Basidiomycota; class Tremellomycetes; order Trichosporonales; family Trichosporonaceae; genus Cutaneotrichosporon; species Cutaneotrichosporon curvatum. The sequence goes on along the minus strand of BCJH01000014.1, from coordinate 204,174 downwards.
TCGGTAAGAGACGCTGGACAGCAGAGGTTGACATCAGCGTGGGCAACGCGCCGATACGGCGTCATCCCTG